>JAODTR010044581.1:0-19127 GCA_025399935.1 Amblyopsis rosae | reverse complement strand
TCCAATGTGGCTTGGGAAAGGGAGGTTTGGGGTCCCCTGCTGGAGCTGCTGCCCCCGCGACCTGACTCTGGATAAGCTGAAGATGAAGATGGATGGATGGAAAGAAATAATGGGCATTACTATCATCATTAAAGATCCCAGCCACACATGCCATGGACTGTTAACAAAGTATTTCGTCCAAAACTAACAGGCTACCTGGCGGTTTTTTTCCTCAGGCTGTAAGGCTGCTCAATTCAGAAACCCCTCTTCCCTTCCATCCATAGCACACCTGCTCATTTACATCACTACGGCTGTGCAGTTGTAGTTATATTATTATCGATGCGTGTGTTATTATGTATAGTGTTAATATTGAGAGTTTGCCTTACCTTCTTAAATCATATTTGAATTATTTACTGACACTTGTTTTTTTCTTAATCTTAACTTTAACTTTTAATTGCACTGTAAGAAAACCAAGCATTTAATTTCCATAACATGTTATTGCAAATGACAAATAAACCTGTTGAACCCTTGAGCCCTTACCTTTTCCCCTGCAGTGCCTGGAGGACCAGCGGGACCAGCTGGGCCCTGGGGAATGCAAGACAGACAAGACAGACAGCCGTCAGGGGAGTCACACATGACCACTGTAGGTGCACCTGCAGCTGTACAGCATCACCAATAATAGCAGTAACCTACACACATATTAACAGACTGGTGTGGAGCAAAGAGGTGTTAAAGGTGTAAGGATTTCAGATTAGGATTGTCATTGCATAGAGCCAACTGAAAATAACGCTTTGTATAAATGCTGGATAAAAACCCTCCCTAGCCATATTCTAAACAGGTCTTCTCTCAAAGTGACTATAAAATAACACTGAATATCACGTCGTATGGCTTCACTGACCACCGCACAAGTTTCCACTATCTTGACTGTCCGTTCTAACGCAGGATTAGCTCACGGAGCAAAGATGAAGACGAGACTCAGCTTTGGAAGTTGTTTACACCACAGCATTGACTGAAGGCTAGTCCAGCATACATGCAGGCTTTCTGACAACATGGTTTGAGTTCTCAAAGTCCAGTTTATTTGTAAAATACTTATTGTACACCGACTGCTTACGCTTATTTTAGGTCCTGTGTGACCGATCTTTAATGTCTACAGGCCTGGAATACTCAGAATCATTACAATTCTATCACTGGCTGGATATAGAAAAATATCTTGTGTTTTTAATACTTTTAAGATATTTTCTCATCTCCCAGTGACAGCCACCCGGGTAGATAATTATGCAGCCACAACCATAAACCATAAATGAAAAAGAAATAAATAGAGAAAAGCGTGTGCTGTTGCGCAACACTACATCATTACAGAACATTTCCACACAGATGAAACCAATGTGGCCTTCGACACAAACAAGTGGGTGGATTATGATACAGCTTTGATGGCCAACAACCAGCCCGCCTTTCATGAATCTAACTCCCTTTAACGCTGTATTGTGAGTTGCTGCCAACTGATCCATATTGGCAACAGACGACTCTCAGGTTTGTGTCTTGATCAACTTGTTGCTGCTGGCAATACTGCTGTTGCTGCGGGGGGGAGGGGGGAGGTCCCTGTTCTAGCCCAAGGGCTGCATAGTGCCTTTTAATGAAATACACACTCCGCCGCAGAGACAGACATCTGCTATTAGCATGTAGCATGGGACACAGTGGAGTCAAAGGGCCCTGTGTGAAAGGGCGACATGAGGGGGGTTCTGTTACCTACAGGTATCGCCACTCTGTTGCAGGTTAACACAAATGTGTGTTAATACAAGGTGCAGTCACACACAGCATGAAGGTATTCATCCATAGCAAGTTACAACCAAATAATAACCGCACAAACACACTCGGGAACAAGGCAATGAAGGTTCGAGGTTTACATGCCTGCTTTACAATGCATCTGAAGGTCACATAGTATCTTATAGTGCATCTGCATTATATATATACTGTAAGCATGTGTTGCATCCGGTATGTATATGTATGAGAGGTTCTTAGACCAATAGATCGAGGCCCTTTGGCTTCACCGAATTGGTTGCTTGCTAGCTCGTGGTCTCAGAGGGACATTCAATACATTTGATGTTGAAGGGAGTTGGGAATGTTAGCGAATGTGTGTGTGTGTGTGTGTGCGTGTGTGCGCAAGTTGCACTGCACACGTGCGTGCATGTGTGTGGGTGTGTTATGTTAGTCACATCACGCGTCAACCACACCGAGCAGAGGCCGTTTTACCGAAACACTGATGGTGCTGATAGCCTGTCGAGAAGAAACAGCACTGTGTTGAGGCTGGCTCGTGCACACGCTAGAGCTCGTCCTCACCACACCACAATGCCACATCGCGTTCACGGTCACCGGGTATCACCACAGCACAGCCTCATCCCATCGCTAACTACGCTGACACATTACTGACGTCATCATGAACAGAATAACCACACGTCGGTTCTGGCTCCCGACGGACAACGGCTCACCTGGAAGGCATCGAGAAGCTTCCCGTTGAAGTCAATGATGTCTGACGAGCCCGTGGCACCTTTCTCGCCCGGGTGGCCCTGAGGCAGAACGAGACAAAGAGAGTTTATATGACGGGGTTTGTCCACCCCCCCCTCCTCCGGGAATTAAACCCCGCTCCCCCATGCAGAGAGCGGACACTCTACAAGACACTCTAAAATCCCGATTGGCCCTAACGTGTGTCGCCAGAGCGTCCTTTGAGTTGTCAGAGAGTAGTGCGTAGCTACCAGCTGGCCACCAACAACCATTGTAAATAACGTAATAATAATAATAATAATTATTATATAATTAATCATTTGTGTAATACATTTGAATAAAACACATACCATGGGTCCCTGGGGTCCTTGATCTCCAAAATCCCCTTTATCTCCCTGAGTACACAGTTATTAAACATTGTTATTGGAACATCCAGCCACACATAGGACAGCATTTCCTTAGACCAGTGCCCTAACCACCGGCCGGCAGCCATCCACACAACCAACCCAACGCACCCAAGTCACTCACCACCAGACACTAATGCACCTGTGGGGAGGGAATATATGCTTGGGTTTTTGTGTGAGTTGTCAATTATTGTTTCTGGTTGGACTGTTGATGGCGGCTGAGAGGCGTTTGTCTTTGCTTTTCGACTTTGTCATGATGTGTTTTTCGTGTTTTTTCCTTGTTTGTTGCAGTGTTTCGTTTAGTCTGCACATGCACTCACCACTCAGCACATGTTACAGTTATACATTACAAATGTTTACTTTTGACAGCAGACCTTGTTTATATTGTTACACATGTTCAACATTAATAACATATTTCAATCAAGAAACGTTTTGTACATACCTACTGTTATTCTTGACAGAACTAGTAGTACTTGTTAAGAATGGCCTCATACCTTAGATCCAGGAAGGCCATCCATGCCTCTCTCTCCTTTCTCTCCAATTCCCGCTTCACCCTAATTTAATACGTGACACAGGAATGGATAATGTTAAAGTATTAGCAGTAGTAGCGTAGTAGTAGCACTAAAGTATTAATATTGCTGTAAAAGGCCTTACCTTTTGACCTGGGGGACCCTGTGGTCCAGGATAGCCTGTCTCTCCATCTTCACCCTGTCGGGTAAACAAGAACATTGACCGCGAGAGAATAGAGTCACTCATAGCCGACAACGACTCGGCATGCTAGAGGTATGCTAGAGGTATGCTAGAGGCAAGAGCAACTTGTTGACAGTGGTAAATAAGATAGCTTACCGGTGTTCCAGGCACACCTGGCTGTCCCTAAGAAATAACAAATAACAAATGATGTAAGATTGCAGTATGACTGTACTGTATAAATTATGCTTGTTAACCCAGGCTCAGATTGCACATGTTTTCGATATGCAAAGTAGCATGAATCATAAAACAAGGCTTCTTTTGTAAATCTGGTTTCCAGTATGTGGTTAAACATTTAATATTATTATTTTGTTTTTTATATATTGATACAATGTTTTTTATAAATAATAATAAAAAAAGACAAATTTTTTGCATAGAAGAATAGGACCTAGAAATACACAACTCACCTCATTGCCATCACGACCAGGAAACCCCTGCGCAGGACAGAGGTGAGAATTAATTGGCGCTCTGATTTTCCAGATGCTTTGCACTGAGATTTTCAGGATGTTTCTATGTAACGTTAGTGTAATGTCAGCACTACCCATTAGAGGTCACTGCTTAGCTAGACTATAGATGTGGTATATAGTTATGAAGTGTTTCAAAGTACTGCTCTGGAATGATTCATGTGGGGTTCAGTTCAGGCTCCTCTATGCTTCATACATAATGCCTAACATCTTCGTGAAGCCTTATTTTTGGCACTGAGTCTGTAAGAGATGAGCCTTGAGTTTGGCTCCCACTATCAAAAGCACACTATTTGAAGGTTGGTGAATGAGTAAATAGGAGAAAAAGGAGAGGTAGAAATTAGAGAGCGAGCCCGACAGACAGATGAGTGTTGGCAGTTTGTTGAAATCCATGAACCATGACCGGCCAAATATTAAAAAAGTACAAAATAATTCCCTTCCCACTTTTACGGAGCATATCCATCTGGATGTGGATCATTTAGGTAAACAGATCTATTGTGTGTGTATGTGTGTGTCTGTGTGTTTGTGCACACCAGGTGGATGTGTGCTTGAAGTTGCAACATCTGCTATGAAGTAATCTATGGCAAGGCTATAGAGGGATCTTGTGCAATACCTCTCTCTCTCGCTCTCCCCCCCCTTCTCTCTCTCTCTCTCTCTCTCTCGCACACACAAATGTGTAAACCTGGACACACACCCACTCAAGTAGTTAATAATGTTATTATAGATTCATATGCTTAATTTTCCCTTATATGCCATTATAACAACATGCAGCAGTCACTTTCTATGTTCCCCAGCTGTTGCTTCTCTACACTCCTCGCTTCTATGCGGTTCTCCTTTTATCTGTCCCAAATTACTCTCGCTGTGCTTCACTACGTGTTTCCAGCTGCCAATCAAATGATAGTCAACGTAAAGCATAATTTAAATTTGTTCCTATGATTGTAACATTTCGTGGGAATGTCGGACGCACGTTCATAATGTGGGACACTGTTCATCTGGCCCTTATTTTTGTTTGAATAAAAATGTGTCTGTAAATTGTATTTGAATGTGTCTTCTGTCTCTCTCTCTCTCTCTGTGTCTCTGTCTCTCTGTCTCATTCTCTCTCACACATGAGAAGGGTTAGCGGGCACCCCTTCAGTCCTGTCCTGCGTCTCTCACACAGACATCTGCTCACAACATGGAGCAAGTCCCCTAGCACCACGCTGTTTTGTTTTGTTGTTTTTGGGCCCTGCGATCCCTCTAATCAGTCTGGAGAGTACATTTGAAATCGACTGGGTTAAAGGATGAGCCCTTTCCTTCCAGGCAATCTGTTTCTCGTCTCAACCCTGAGCTGGTGCTGCAACCTCTCTCGTTTTTCATGATTTGTGAAGCGGCCCTCGTCCCGCCACACCCACCACCGGGGGGCATCTTCTCGCTCCAATCCTGTCGCCACAGTGTGCCAGTTGCGGGTAACAACACATTGATTCCTCCAGTTGGATAAACACAAATTACCTTCCCAGCCTCTTCCACGCTTTTCCCTTCACTACCCACAGCCTTGGCCTGTCACTGCAGAAGAACCAGGCTTATGGGGTGGGTATAACTCATTTAGGGAAACACAAGTTGCCTCATGGCATAGAGTGGAGCTATTGATAAGGCCTGACGAACTGCAGACAAACCCACAGCGGTGCCATGTCTATTCGTGACACCTTATGACCAGGAGGTGGGAATATGGGGGCATACTGTACCACGTTGTCTCACACAAACCAGATTAAGTCGGGAGCAAAGCCGATATTCTCTGAGCTTTTAGGTAAGTCACAGCTCACTTGCAAACCATAGGATGAAAATGTCTAGGTTTACTGTAATCTACACATACTAATTTCCCCCCTGAGTGCATGGAAATGCACATGGGTGTTTGCATTTGCAAACTGTCACAGGTGTTAGGTTGCCCATATCGGGACACTGCAGTGGAGGCAACACAGACATTGACAGTGTTTGGAGTGACCGCAGTGATCACTGGCTGCCGTCTGGCTTGGTGTGTACGATGAGGAAAGTGGTTTTCTGTGTGTGTGTGTGCGTTTCACAGGGAATATACTGTATGAGAGCCCAGACAAATACGTTTGTTTCATTTGTATCAACTAGGGCTGTCAGTCAATTAAGAAATGTAATTGTGAGTAATCACACACTTTATGTAATTAATTGCAATTAACAAATAATTTTACCTGTTCAAAGGTTTACCTAAATGTGTTATATCTTTAGAAAAATATGTTGTTATATGACAGCTTTATGCAAATGTTTGTATAGGTTGTATTTTTAAAACAAATAACAACACAAGTATCAACACATGGAGTGGGGTTAGGTTTGAAATAGAAATGTAAAAGTGTGTTTCTTACTGGTTCTCCATTCGGGCCACGGGGCCCATCCTTGCCGGTGTTCCCAGGAGGTCCTCGAGGTCCGGGTGAACCTGGGAGCCCAGGAGGGCCTGGGGGCCCAGCCTGACCCTGGTCCCCCTGATGGATAATATAGAGAAATGGTTGCTTAGTTACACTCAAGTCACAGTTTTGAACTGGTACACAATTGTCCTGGCACATGCTCACTCACAGGATGTCAGTTGCACATGGGAAACTGATTGATTAAACTGATTAAAACCAGCCCTAGGAATAAATCACATTTCAAACATTCATCTCACATAGGGAAAACTGTGCTTTGCTGACTATTTTGACAAGAAAAAATCAAGCAATTCGATCTGGTTGGTTTTGGTAGTCGATCGACTTCTAATTTGTCGTCACATCCTGACCAATCTTTATTGTCTTCATTGCCCTCTGTCTGTCTCTCTGTCAGAAAAATAAAATTGTTTTTTTGTAACAGGCTAAAGTTGCCCCTGTGATGTTGCCCCTGTGATGCCGACACTTACTCTGAGACCGCTCATGTACACAGACATATGGACAGCATTGGTTTGCCGTATTGTGGTGCATTGGGAGAGCAGACCATAAAATGCAATTTATATAACCAAGGCCTTCTGATACTACAGTAAATCCATGTTTCCTGGTACTAATAATTATTATAGAACTAGAAGACCAAATCATGAACTAAATCCCCACCAACAAAACCCAGCTATTTTCATTCTAATGAGAAGCAAACGTTGCTTATAAGCCTTGAAGAAATATGCGGTTTATTTTTCTGATGTTCCTGCTGCAGAACCTTTAAACAAACCCCTTTAATACAAACAACCATTTGGATATAATGATTTTGCCGGAGGATCACCAAAAACAAGCAAAATAGGAAAAATGTTGAATCAATTTAAAATACCATGACTAGGAACTGATACATATTAGATACATATTAGAGGGAGAAAGTGTCAGGCCAAGCTTAGAACAAGTGCAGTTGGTTAGCGTAAAAGAGCGCACATGCCTTTGAAACAGTCTACCTTCAGAAAGCGTCTCTGAAAACTGTTGGACTGGTCACCAGAGAGAAAGCCATGGTCATAGCGAGGAAAGACCATCTAAGGAGGAACCAAGATATCGAGCAAGAAAAGTCAAGAATAGAGGGAAAGAGAAAAGAGAAGCCAGAATGTTAGATGATAAAGGAAGATAGGAAGTACAAAGATAAATGAGCAATCACTAAACCCCAATACGGCCGAAAAATGCTCTGGATCCATTCACATTAGGCAGAAGGATCTAGAGAGGAGAAGACATACAACGGCCCAGATTATAAAATAGTGCAGATCCACACAAAGTTCAGAAAGCAGAGGAGAACACTACAGACCATCAAAATAAAAGCAGATCTATGCTCAGTTTTTTTACAACTCGTTTGACAGAAATGTGACTGCCTGGAGTGCTTTGAACCTAGACCTGCTATTATTGTTATTGGCTGCGGGGATAGCAAACAGGTCAGCAGTTTGATAGGCAGAGGCAGCTGGTCAAGGAGATACGGTATGGTGGGTCACAAGGGACAAACCTTGACAGCAAGAATCTGATTACTGTGCAGACCTGCGAATGTGCTGTGGGTAGGTGGACCCTAAATGTGAAGGAAAGGTAAAGTTAACATATGAAAAGTAAAATACAATTTGGGGACAAAAAAAAAAAAGAAAAAAAAAATGCATTTGCTTAAATGTCGTGCATTTTGCATGTTTGTTTGTGGACAACTCATTTGAACAGATGATACTTTTCAGACAATAGAATGTTATACAATCATGCAAACTGTAATGATTATTATCATCGTAACATAAAACATATGAAATTGCAAACAGCACACATAAATTACACAACAACAACATTGATGAGGTGAGGTCAGAAATGCCTCCTGTTGAAAGAAAACAAAACAGCAGAGAGATTCCAGCAAATTCCAGCCAACCCTCAGCAACAGTAGCTGAAAAGAACATTGTCTGCAGCCAAAGATCTCAGAACAGTGTTGGTTATCTGGGCCTCAGTTCCCTCCAAAAATGAATGGAGTGAAAGAGAAAAAGAGCATTTAAAGCGGTAGTGTGTGGGGTAGTGGTGTGTTCATGAGGTTTCGGTTAGCAGGCTGTGGTGAGAGAGCTGGATAGCTGAGGTTTTCCGACACCACCACGCCACCCCCACTCCTATCCCTTTGCCTATACACTTCTCTCTCCAAACTGTCACATTCAGTGTTCCCACCATGAAGACCACATATACATTTAATCCTTAGATGTCTCAGCCATCTGCATGGGATGTTGAACACTCCTCTTCGCCTAGACCTCAGTCTGACGAGACCGTGGGCTGATACAAACAGCCACTGAACTTCAAGCTCCATCAAACCATGACCTGATTGTCACTCATCTTAGGGGGAGAAGAATGGGGCATTTACTAAACTACTATCATGGCTTGTCTTTCAACACAGCCGCTAGATGAACCTAAACAACAAACTAAAATCTCTATTCTCTGAAAATATAGAAACCGGTAACAGTTTTTTCTCTTTTCTTTTTTTAACCTCCCATGATATGATTTGGAGAGTAGAAGATGCAAGCCTCCACATTAATTCTAACTTACAAGCGTCTCCGTGACTATATTGTGTTCTTTATATCTGAATGTATTTTAATGGCTTTAAATTCTGTTTTATTATCCATCCTGGGACCTGTCTGGGTCTGACATAGCCAATGAGGATGATGGATTGACAGGAAGTCTCAAAGTGACAAAGACACATGGCTACTTCCTGTTTCCTCTTATCCTCTCCTAGAGGTCAGAGGTGAAGCAGACTTCTCTACTGGCATTTGGGGTGGGTCATGACAAACTAGAGCAGGAGGCAAAGGTAGTATTTACCATACCTTCACATACCTTTACCATTTAGCTACTGAACATCAGTAGATATAATCTGTGTTGATTTAAAAAATAACTCAGGAGGAGTTGGACCTTGAATTCACACTTAAGATAAGTTATTAGGAATTAGGATATCACATCACTTGTTGGAACATCTTGAAGAAAACCAATGGTTTTTATAACTGGCCATTTCTGGCAAAGCCTCACTTTCAGTTAGAGTTTGGAAGCTAGCACGAGGAAGGTTTGTTTAGAACTAGGCCAGTGTTTCTAAGTGATACTACGGTTTGGAGTGTAGTTTTTCAGCTGCAGATTTACTCAAAGACATCGAGGTGTCAGGCGCCATATCCAAGTACAATATTTATCATTTGGCAGAAACAGTTAATGCAGAACGGCAAAAAGATTTAATTCAAGCACAAAGTATTAGGTCAAAATCAAACAGGATAGGCTCAGAAACCAAAAGCGTATGCTTTGATAGAAATCAGGAATTCCTTGAGTGTTTCTAGATCGCATCGTAAATATTGCTCTGCTGAACAGCATGGACACATTTACACTCCATTTGTTGTCCAGCACAAATAGTTACTCACTGCCAGCCAGCACTAGGCTGCAACTCATTCATGACTAGGGATTCTAGTCATACTTATATAATTAATTACCATTAAAAAAGTATGCTAAAGAAGATTTATTTTTAATGTAAAATACACTTATAAGTGTATTTATACATAAATAAATCATAATAGACCTCTACAGGTCACACTCTGCTCGCATAATTTTTGGATTGGCTGAAGAATAACCTTTCAACATAAATATAAATAAAACATATGTATAGACTGTGAGGACATGACTTAAAAAAACAAAAATAAAACCTTAGTTTATCACGTAATACACAGGGGGCTTATTTGAAAGCCACAGCACTGAATAAAACAAGAGATAATTACATAGATCTCAGAATGGACAGAATGATTTCATGTGAGAAATAACAATGAGAGACACCACTAGGTTAAAAGACCATAGCTTGGCTGAGGAGATATGGCATGTTTGGCGTCCTGCCCCAAACATTTGGTTTTGATGGTGAGGTTCAAGTATTTCCATCATATTTTAATATCATCATTCTTCATCTTGAGCTGGAGAGGCTCAGGATTTGCGGTTAAGTCACAAACCGCATCACAGAAAGGGAAGACTAACGCTCCTGACAGTTGCTGTGTCGGCTGCACAGTTAAAACACACATGCGTTTGAAGGATTAAAAGACTAGCCTGGAGTGTTAGCGCTACATGTAAAGACCATGGACGATATAGCTAGTAATCATGCAGGATTTAAACCCCCCACCTTCTTTTCTGTGTGTGTGTCCTTCCACTCATGTGTAATAACAAGGGAATGATGGATAGTTTTTCAGAAAGTATAAATACGTCATTGACTCCCAGCTCCCATCAGTTTTTGATGGTCCATTACTCTGCTCCACAGAGAGCACGGGTGGGGCAGGTTGGGGGGTCATGTTACTGTCAATTCAGTCACAGCACAATGACACAATTGTCGTTTTTTTTCTTATTCATTAAAATACATTACTTTCAGTAGTTTCTCAGGTTTTGAGGAAACCTCACTTCTTGACAGGTAGGGTCAATGTACAGTACACCAGCTTTCCCCGTGTAAATAGTTGGGTGGTGAGGAAGATGTAGAGACTGGTAACAGTTGAAAGCTATGCATATATACAGTTTGGGGATTAAGCACATTTGCTATCAGCACACTGTAGGGAAGTGGCATTGTCTATCAACAGTGCATCCATAACAATCAAACATTAACCTCACCTGTCAAAGCTGGGACAAAATAAACCTGACTTACCCTTGGCCCGACATCTCCCTGGTCACCCTGAGAAAAAAGGCAGGAAAAGCTCAATTAACAAACTTTATTACTGCTGTAATGTTACTGCTGCTATTGAGCTATGATTGACAGCGCTGAAAACATATACTTGGATACTAGATGCATGGGCCAAATGTCCGCCCCGTTCTGCTTCCGTTAAGAAATAAGCAACTCTAAACAGAATCATCTGACAGACCACAACTTGCTGAATCAATATCAGGAGCGCACCAGCTCGGCCTCACTGGTTGTCTGATTTGGAACCCGTATTCCAATGAATACCATGATGACATGAAGACAGCCAACTTTCCAAAACCGCAGGATTATCCGAATCATAACAAAAACCGCTGCTCTGACAGATGCCGCTCACCGCAGTGATGTTTCTCTAGTGGTTGTCTTTATCAAGATAATATTCGCCTAAATCAGCGGTCTGCAACCTTTCCCATCAAAAGAGCCATCGGTGCCCAAAAACTTTTATATTTATCTGTTTGGAGCCACAGAAAATATTATACTTAGCCTATAAACATTACTAATATACAGCATGTTTTTTTTTTTTACATGATGTTTTTTTTAAGCAGGGGGGACAGGTAAATGTTAGGGGGGTGCGGGGGCATTCCCCCAGTGAAGATTTTCTTTTAAATGAAGCACTTAATTGCCAATTTCTGGTGACCTGAAAACAGAATACACCAAACACTAGCCTATACCCAGCTACTGTGCGCTCACAATCTCAGTTCTATATGATGATTAAAGCCACAGGGAGCCACTGTAGAGGGACTGAAGAGCCGCAGGTTGCAGACCCCTGGCCTAAATGCTCAAACATGCCACACACGAGATCACCTATGCGTGCAGGCCCAGGCAATACTGTTGAGTGAGAACAAGAACATCTGGCTATCATCCAGAGCCACCGAGGGCCTGCAAACCTGCCAAGTACCCTGATGTGGGAATGTGCGGAAACACATTAGCAACAATATCTGAATGTAATCTATGGCCCGTTTGATGGCGGTGGAGGGGACACCTGCAATGTGTGTACATGCATTTGAATTAATAGGAATCGAAAAGCATCTCCGTATTGGGCGGAAGCCTTTCACAGGGTGGGTCAGACATACCTTATCTCCCTTGGGTCCCTCTTGTCCCTGAAGAAGAAAGGAGAATATCATTGGAGACAGTTGGCCAAGATAAATCAGTGGCTGATATGAGCGGCGTATATCACAAGATCCAAAACACAGTACAACTTAATTCTGGTCGAGAGTAGAGAGCATTACATCAAATTGTATGAAGTCTCATCAATAATAGAAATTAGTGTCATGCTAGGGAGAACTTGTAAGTCATAAATCAAATAGTGTAAAAACTTTGAAATAAACATATACAAATATTTATCTCCAGCATATCTCTTAGTTACACCAACATGTATCATAGGAAGCAATCTGCAGACACAAATTTGTATTTATAAAAGACTGCTTTTTGCTGCCCGACAACAAGGAAATCCCACAGAGAAATGCCCCCCTGGCTCGAGATTGAACACTAATAGAGGGTAAATGCTTTGAAATAAGTACATACAAATATTTATTTCCATGGAATCTCTTAGTTACTCCAAAATTTTGCCTATCATAGGTAACAATCGGTGCCGACGCAAAATAGTATTTATAAAAGATCGTTCTTTGCTGCCAGAATGAGGAAATGCCATAGGGAATTCCCTGTCTTGTCATGTGCCAAGTTTTTGGTTAATAATGCTCGAGCAAGACAGCGAATCTAATAATAAGACCATGATTGTCAAAGGGAGACAGTCTGTGCACGTAGGATATGGCTAATTCCGACACACTACTCTCTCTGTCCTACGGGCTTGCCTGCTGCGTCGAACCGACAGATAGATGTACGGACGCGTAGTAACATTTTTGGAGAGGTGCATGTCAGCCTATGCCGTAGGGTTACGCCCTATCCGTACCTGACGCCGTAGCCTTGACAAAGAAGCATAAATGGGCCTTAAGGCTGGAATATAGACAACTCGCCATGTTAACGGCAAGATTAGAGGGGGGTGCCAAACTCTGAAAGTGATCATTCGCAAGTTTAGTACATCCAACGTAAAATAAGATGACACAGCGTGCGCTATAAGCGGTCTGGCTGCGTTCACTTTTACACTGCGCTCGCTAAAGTACGTACATGAGGCCCTTAGTCCCTTACTCGTCCGTGTGAACGCAGGATTAGTGCATGATGAGACACCTTGTCATTGTCAATGAATGACCGTTTCTGAATCTCTTCATTTTTCAGAATCATTCTCTATATGTTTTGAAGACCCCCTGAATGGCAAATTCACCCCATCTCTTGTTGTACTCTACTCAGCAAGCCCGTAACGGGGCTATTGCCACACCTGGTTGGGTTTGATAGTTAAGTGCATGTTTCTCTGCAAAGTTCCTCTTAAAGGAATGGCCCATCTTGAAGTCTTCGTTTGCAGGAAACGACGGATTAATGGTGTTTAGAAGAAGTGCTATCATAACAGCTCTCGGTAAACGATGAGTGGGTTTATATTACAGCGGGGATTAATGGCAGCTCTCCTTGTGACAAAAGCCACGAGTGACTGAGAAGGATGAGAAGAGGCAGGTGAGGGGCTACAGTGATGACGTAACGGCTTCATCTGAAAGTCATAATCTCCCTTCCTGTCTGTAATAGCATGTGAAAACCATTCCCCACTGTACCTCTCCTCTATCGCTCTCATTCTGCATGGTCAAGCCGGTGTGTGTGTGTGTGTGTATACTGGGGACTGTGTGTGTTGGGGCTCTAGGCGCAGGGTGATAAATGAGACTCAAAGGTGCTCTGCTGAGCAGGGACGTCCCCGATGCCCAGAGCCCTGGAGCGGCTTATGGGCGGAACGACAACAAGGTGGCTACTGACCCCCCCCCCCCCCTCCTCCAGCATCCGACTTGAGGAATCACGAAGGAGCAGTAAACATGATTGATGAGGTCCAGTCATTTATCAAATACCATCCCAGGTTCACAGACATGACATGCTTTTGTTTCAGTGTGCGTGACGTGTGCAGACTGCTGTATGCCTACCTGACTTCCCTTGGGGCCCGGCGAACCCTGTGAGGACAAAGACAGAGACGAATGTTAAAATGAATCAAAAGACCGTCAGGAGGCACATTTGACACGTTTTCAATATGTTAGTACTCACTGGTTTGCCATCCATGCCAAGCGGACCCTTTTGTAGTAAAGAATGAGAAAGCAGGATGTCAACACACTAATTCATCTCATGTCTGTCTAGCTTTTAAACATCTACTATAAAACTGATGTGAGTGAAGATTCCAATTCAGATTGTTTAGCTCACTTATCTTATTACCTTATTATAAGGTAAACATAATAAACTTAATTTATTGGCAAGTATAGAATCTTCTCTCACTGTAATTCCAGAGGAAACAAAAATCGTCTGAAGTAAGTATTCTTGCCTAGATGCCTAGTTGCCTGGATACTTAACTAAAGGTAATGAAGATAGTGCTTTTAAATGGTAGTATCAAAGAGGAGAAATTAGTAAACAGCTCACAAAAAAGAAAATATCTGCTTCCATTAATGCAGCCAGAATTGGAGATTAAATACTAAGAGAAAGTTATCTTAGTTTAGTTCTGTACCTAGCCCCATTTACTGTATATGTGTGCATGCACATGTTTAATATTGAATATACTGTATAGGATTTCCAGGTGGCTGTGGTTTATCATTCCTGAGTGCCGTAGTCTCTGATATCATATACTGCGCACACTGAGGCCAGCTGCATTGAGCTACAAATATAAATGTTTAAAGTTTGCTCGTGTGTGTGTGTGTGTGTGCATGCACTGATCAAATCTCACAAATGTGGTTACACCATAGGCTTATAAATAGAAACGTGTAAAAGGGCAGCTCATATCATATTTCTCAATTACACTGATATGTGGCGCAGCCTTACACAAGAACCAAAGATTTGCTTGAAGAAATTCCCTATATCAAAATATGTCTATATCTTATGATACGACATGGAGCATGAAGGGTATTTTACAAAGATATATCTGATACATGTGCCACCTAAAAAAATAAAAGCTAAGCAGGACAAAAACAGGAGTGAAGGGCAAGTTGAGTCTTTTGGGTGCAGTACCAACTATCACCACAACACACAGCTGTTTCAAGCTCGGAGTCAAAAGCTGGCCAATGGGCAACAAAAAAGAAACAGTAGTCAAACTTGAATGACCTAAAAATAAACACTCAACTTATCTTTGTAACACCATTAGCCTTCTTGACACTCTTACAGAGTCCCTATAGTTAACTAGTAAAACATCTTAAAGAGCCGTTAGTTGCTCAAACCTTTCACAGTGGAACTCTGAAACCCCCATGTAAAAACGCTCTTCGTTTTAGGATAACTGGATTAAATATATGTTGTCTCTCTGAATGAATTATTGGCCTCTTATGCCCGTATGCCTTCATTCTTGTACATGCATCGCCCATTTAACACATCCTTATCGGACAAAAACAGGGTGAAATAGAAGAATGTGCTTAAAAGGCCTATGTAACTGCACTACTGTTGCAAGTGCTTAACACAGTGCATTTGTCCTGCTAAAAATAAATCATGAAAGCAATCATTGTGTAAGTTATAGTGCAAGGATATCTCTCTCCTGGTTTAAGACAAAAAGGGGATGCTGGCTGTCTGTGGATCACACTGTGCAAGAAACATTCATCCATGCATTCCCTTCCCTTGGCGTTCAGAGACAGAGGGAGAGACAGATAGAGAGAGGGAGAAAGAGAGAGGAAGAGAGAGAGAGAAGGAGAGAGGGAGAGAAAAGTGTGTGTGCTTCAGCGCCAGGTTAGTTTTTTTTTGGGTGTCTGTGTCTCTCTGTCTGTCTGTCTGTCTGTGTGTGGGGTGACATCGGTACATCTGGGAGCGTTTAACGGGGTCTGGCTGCCCCGACTCGTCAGGATGTGTCGTTGAGGTGCACACAGTGAGGTCTCTGGCTGCCGACCTAACAAAAAGAGACTGATTTACGACCGCTAACAAGCCACACAATGGTCTGTGAACTGTAGATAATATGGGTGTAGGTCATTTCTTGTGAGAATAAGTATCAACCTTAAGTGTCTGCCTGCTCCAGTGTGCGTTTATAATAAAACATGAATAATAATACAAATATCTCTGGTGAGAGAGAACTCAGTAGAGAACAGTAGGAGCATGTGTAGCCTCTGTTACCTCTAACATATAACAGAGAGAAACCCTGGACAGTTACTCCTAAAGTCATATTTCATGTGATAAAAAATATGTTCATAAAAAGTTAAAGATTAAAGAGTTAAAAGAAGGGCCAAGGGCTAGAAAGGGCCAAAAGATATGCAAATGAAATAAAATAGACTTGGGTTTTACTGTGCAGCCCCTACTGTAATATGTTTGTACTTTTCCCTTATTGATTTGGAGCATTGCTTATATACCTACACAGCAGACTGTACGATGGGAAGGGAAATAGCTGGAATTCAAATAAAACTGGCACAAAGTGAACAAAAGCCTAAACTTTTACTGCCAAAATCTTCACATCCCATACCACAAATTCAGTATAACAGCGTGATAAAGAGTGGACGGAAAATAGGTTCAGGGACAAAGAAAGGGGGAAAAACTGTTAGAAAATGAATATAAGGAAAAGTCAAAATATATGCCTAAAATCACAACTAAAACCTCAAATGAAATGACTTGTTGCCTGTATGTTTACATTTGTGGCTATTTGCCTGTCAGTATTACAAATCTTCCCTGACATCGATGTCTCTCAGTAGACAGCCATCATGAAAAGGATTCTAAGAGCCAACTCTACATTCCCATACATCATATGGTCTTTATTAACACACTCATAGAAAATAGCTTAACCAGTTTAGGTGGATAGTGTCTCTGTAGTGCATTCGTATATGTTTGGATCCCTTCATATTAATGAAACAGAAAGTGGTCTTATACTGCATGTTAACTGTACATGGCTCTTATTGGCCTGGCGAGGGTGGGAGTGGGCTGTTGGGGGTTCTTATTGGCCTGCTTTTGTCTGGGATACATAGGTATCATTTGTGATACATAACATTTCTGCTTCTTAACAAAAAGAGGATGGAAGAGTCTGTAGCTTTGAAAAATGGCACCATCAACAACCAAAGAGCACAATAAAGCATACCAGAGCTCTTTGTGTTTGGTACAGAAAATCACAGACATGTTGCTGTGTGACTGTCTGGCTTTAATCTGGGCTCAGTGGCCTGAATGGCGGCACAATAGAGGGCTTGCTCCGTTTCCGCTGAGCAAAGTTGTCTGTCACAGGCTGGCTCTCTCTTATAAGCACAGCCGCGGTAAGGGCATGCTGGTGTCTGTGCATGTATGTGAGAACATACGTGTGTGTGTGAGACACGGTGTGTGTGTTTGTGTGTGGGCTTGTGTTTACAGTCAGTTGGATGCTGATTGTTTGACAGAGGAATGGGCAGTTGTGGAAACTCAAATCTTTTTACTATCTTTACTGATTTATGGGAGAAATGGTGAGCATATAACATGAGCAGCCTGCTGAGACAGAAAACACACTCACACACGCACGCACGCACGCACGCACACACGCACGCACGCACGCACGCACGCACGCACGCACACACACACGCACGCACACACACACACACACACACAGGAGAGGCCTATCATGAAGGTATGTTTGGGACTGTGAACTATGTTGTGCTTCTGCTTTATCTAACTTCATAGTGTGAGTAGTCTCAGCCTCTTCCGTCCATTAGCACTACGTCACATAAGCAACTCTGTGCTGAACGTCTTGTACATATATCCTTGTAAGCTTGAGGACTTTCTGGAAGTGAGGAAGTTGATTTCCATTGGCTGTTTGCATTGTCACTAACGAAGTCTGTATCTGTAATTCCGGTGCAATGCTATAGTGCACTACTTTATTTACTAATATCAGTTGTAAAATGTATTTTAAGCAGTAACAGTAGCCTACTTATCTAACAGATATACAATACCTGAAATCAGACAAAGTCGTGTTGGTAAGTTTCTAAAAAAATTCCTCTAGAAGTTTAACGTCCAAATTTGTCATCGAGTTACATAGTTGGTCGTTGTGCATGTCAATCAAAATACCTCTTCTGAAGTAGGCGGCTCTTAATGCAGTTAGCTAGAGGTGTGTGCCAGACTTTACGTAAATAAAGGCCGTCTCTGCAAGACTATAGTTTGAATACCTAGCCGGGACAAAAAGATTTGCTTGTACAACATAAACTAAACGAGAATTACGTTTTGTTTTGCATGAGACGCTGGGAGAGAATAGTGCCAGACCGGTGCTTTCCGGAAACTGTCTTGACTAATTTGTTCTGAAACAGACAGACACACCCTCTATGAATCATTTAAACCATTTTAAGTTGGGTGAGATGGAAATGGGTGATTTCTTTGACCCAGTAGCCGCATGCGCACACACACACACACACAAACACACACAAACACACACAAGGTAACATAAGAAACAGCATCCTAACCCAACCTCTAATGACAGAATCACGAACATGTGGGCTTCTGGTAAAGCAAGCAGCCTGCTGTCTATGCTAATGGTGAGTAACATTAATCTGCTGTTGCAACTCCATACACGGCATTCCAAGTCCCGCCCATATCTTCCAACACACAGTGAACGCCGATCCTCCAAATGAATTTCAGTTTCACTTATGGAAATATATACAAGTATATAGATGTACAGAATAATTACAGTGTACGGTCGGTTAATAAAAAAACAAATTTGACAGAGCATACTGCCCCAGAGCATCAGTGAATCAAATGTGAAATGGCTCACACACGAGTGGAAATCCTGAACACAACACGATTAGATACAGTTTCAACTATTTTTCTCTCTAACACACATGCAGACAGACACGCACGCACGCACGCACGCACACACACACACACACACACACACACACACACACACACACACACACACACA
>JAODTR010044570.1:0-19128 GCA_025399935.1 Amblyopsis rosae | reverse complement strand
ATGTGTATATATATATGTATGTACTGTATGTATGTATAGTTGTTTGGTTTTAATTTAAATGCTGTAACTATTCTGAAATAATATTGTTTGCTTACAATTGCTGGTGTATGACCAATCCAACTAATGACAAATGTATTACATGTAAGTTACTTTGGATAAAAGCGTTTGCCAAATGTCGTAAATGTAATCTCATTGGAAGTCGTCCGGAGAGTTCAAATACACAAACAAAAGAAATTGTCCAACAATTGGCGGTCAACATAATCCTAACTGTCCTAATATTGTCAGGAACCGCAGCATGACAAAAACAATATGAACCAAGTAACCATGACCAATTTGATAGTGTAAGTCTATATGGAGATGCATTTATATCACAAATACCTGGTAAATCAGGCACAAACCTTAGTCATTAATTAATTTAGTTTTATAGCTCTGTCAGCCCATACGTTCTAAATAATGTATAACTGTTTGGCATATTTAGTAAGCAACATCATCTACATCAACAGCAATACATTTAAACAACAACGAGTTTCTCTCACTGAAAATAATGGCTTAATGCCTGTTTCTTGAAACAAGTCAATCATATCTTTCTTACATGGTGCACTGCTGTTGGTTATGTGGATACAAACATTAAAATTAATGGGAGAGATGCAATTTGCTGCTTGAAATGACACATTTGCAGTTGCCATAAGGTCTTGTTCTGTCATTGTTAACCGTGTATATAAAGAGATCATCTCTCGTGCTTTTTCTTGCACAGGATCATATAGCGCCTAAAAAATAGCAAAATGTTATACCAAATTTTGAAACAACAATGGAAGGTGCCTGGATTAACAGATTCACTCAAAGAGGTAGATAACCATAGTGAAGATCACCCTGTGATAACCAGAAATGTGCGTGTGGGTGGGCGTACATGAAACTAGGTGGGCAATAACAATTTGTCTAATTGGAATATTACAACTACAATGTAGCCTAGTAGGATATTTGCAAGTAGACTACAAGCCCAGTACACCGGCAATTTCACTTCAAGCGCATGCTTTGGTGAGTGCAAGCAGCCATAGCCTCCCATTCCATTCCATTCTGTGAAGGTGTGAATGAAACATTAGCTTCCTGTGGTGAAGCAATTTTGAATTATTTCGTACTAGAGTTCAACATTGACTGACTGCAGTGCTGGCTTTAGTTTTCTTAGTGAGGCAGGATGGAATGAAGTATGGTTCTTCCTCTGGTTCTGGGCAAATTTATGTATGCCAACCGTTCTTGTGTAACGGTGGCCAGCAAGTAGCTATGCGGTGGTAATCCTCACTATCCGACACCTCATATGACGCTCTGGCGACGCAGGACAGGGGCTATAGGTTTTTGGCCTGCCTTGTAGGAGCGTCCGCTCTCTGCGTGGGAGATCGGGGTTCGATTCCCCGAGGGGGACGGACGATCTCCGTCACACATGGAAAACACTGCATATATAGGTCCATGTTAATTAAACTCACGGTTAAAAATAGCAGCGTAAACGAGTGCTATGAATGAGTAACGTAAGCATATTTAATCAACTTAAATTGTATTATATCCACGTCCCATGATGGGGACTGCCTTAAGTTTAGCTACTTGAAAATGAAAGGGAAAAAATAAAGGTCCCTCTTTTATCTTGCAGACTGCAGGTGTCGTGCCCAAAACGTGATCACTGTATGAAATAATGCATTTTATGATTATATTCCCACATCCCACAGACCTATAGGTCACAGAGTGAAATACGATAAATTAAATACAATTTTAAAATATATGAATTTTTCTTATCTAGGCCTACATAAATCACCATGTTAATTAGTAGTCTAGTTTCCAAATATAGCAAAGAACATAGCAAAGAAAGATAAATGCAGCTGCAGACGGACGGCAATCACGTTTTATAGGACAATCACTGTTGGGCACGACACCTGTCGCCTGTTAACGTCAGACAGCTCGAAAATTGTGTCTAGTTGGGTGGAGGCAAACACTCATAATTTACATTGATTATAACATATTTGGCGACTGATAACTAAAACAAGCAAGTGTTAAGTCTTTGTAGGCTAGGGTTTATTGAAGCTGTCGGACGGCCGCCTTGGCGCGTGCTTACCATAATGGCGCACATTCTACCGTGCCAGTGCCACTTTATCCAAGTTACCCGTCACTCACGCGAAGGGTTATGAGGTGTAGTTTAGCTTGTGTTTAACATTATGTCGACTTCTCTTTAAGGTTAATTCAAAATAGCCTTAATTCAAGTATATTTCAGGGTTGTTCGTCTCTTTCACACTACACTTGCCAACTAGCCTACAGTACGGTAACTAAGGAGCGAACTGCTGTGCGAAGGTGAGGCAGAAATAACATTAGCCTTCTTTATCCAGTAGGGTTCCTGTACATCAACTAGAATTACGAATTACTTACTAATGTGAATTATAGTTACAAAACAACAGATGCAATTAGTAGCCTTCCCTATAGGCTTGGTAATACGTAAACATGTTAGCTTCCAACGAGACTGTTACATTTCGCTAACTAGCTACCGTACCGTACAGTACAATAGCATACGGCAGATAGCTAAGTTACTTTACCGTAGTGGTTGCTGGTTGTAATTTCAACCTGACCTTAGTTTGCTCAGTAAGAATGGAATAAAGCAAATATACTACCATACTAACGTAATTGGATGTATATAATTGAGCAGATGCTTTAATCAAATGTGATTTATTAGTAGTCTACATTGTCAATACCCAAGCACCGGTACCGTACCGGTACTACATTATTTCTGTAGAATAGTTACTTTGGTGTATATTTTACATGGTACCAACATATAGTATATTTATGTCTGTTTATTTTATACTCTTAGTAAATAAATCTGCTTTGGATTTGCAACTATATTATGTTATGTAATAATTTACTTAAATGTTGTATATGTTATGATTTCCCTACAGAACACTACATTAATTCTGCCACGTTTCAAGCTGACAAAGAATGAAGAAACAACCGCTAAGGTGGCGCAAAACCCCTCCCTCAGTAACTGTCTTTAATGCACACTCCCTAAAGATCAAAAGAAGTCTACAGCTAAAACGATCCAATGTCCAAGAGGCCCAGGGTCCACCAGGCAAGAGCCATCCAAGCCAGCATAAGCATGAGTTGTATTGCCCAACAATGACCTTGAGCCCAATGCTTGTCATCCAGAGGGAGGACATGGCAGCCTTCTTTAGGCTGTTTGGTGAATTAATTACCTTGATACCTACATATGTGTTATTTAAATTTTTCGGTTTAAGATGCAAATTACTTACAAATATATTATATTTTGTTACAGATGATGACCTGATCCAGGATTTTCTGTGGATGGATTGTTGCTGTAAAATAACTGACAGGGTGAGCTACCAGTTAAACAAGTTCGCCATGATGCTAACCTGAGGTGTATTACCTCTGAATTGCCACTTGTGGCAACAGATAAAGGGAGCACTTGAATTGCATATTTATGGTATATGTTTGTAGAGGGTTGTGTGATGTTTAGTGTGTTGACCAACATTACCATGTCTTCATGCCAAAGTAAAGGAGTGGAATATTTAAACATCTGGCATAGACAGAGCCCCCATGGCAAATGGAATTGAAATATTTTAAAACGGAATGAGGATTTCAGTTCACTAACGTCAACTTCTTTTCACATAACCTCTCCCTCACATCAGTATCTCCTGGCCATGACCTTTGTCTACTTTAGAAGGGCCCGATTCAGCATCAACGAACACAACCAAATGAATTTTTTCATTGCCCTGTAAGTCCAAAGTGGTTGGCTCAACTATATAAGCAGATTGCTTACCAATATGTAAACACATTTACTTGCAGTATATAGTTGCGTAATACTCAACGTTGACGTTAACCTTTAATATTGGCTTATGTTAATTACAGTTACCTTGCCAACACGATGGAGGAGGATGAAGAGGAAAGCAGGTATGAGATATTCCCCTGGGCACTGGGCAAGAACTGGAGGAAACACTTTCCCCGCTTCCTCAAGCAGAGGGACAAACTGTGGGCTCGCATCCAGTACAGAGCTGCTGTCAGCAGACGCTGCTGTGAAGAGGTGCAGTTTTTGCAATATAGCAGACAGTGCTGTTTAGTGGTTCAATTTAATGCTGTTAGTCTGATTTTAATTGGGTGGCTATGTTTTTATGACTATTTTTTATTAAAATCTTTTTTTTATTTTTATTATACTAAGCATTTGCAGTTGTCTTTATGGTTATTACGTTCTTATGTTGGCTTATTTTGCTTTAAAATAACTTTTTCCAGTACCTACTTTATGGTATAGGCAAAATATGTGTCATAGCACCACCATGTGGCCATTTCAAAATTTTTACAAAATTAGATATTTAGGCTTTTGATAAGATTGCACCAAGAGGTAATTCCACCCTCTTCCTCCCCTTCCATTGACAATTGACCTGATACATTTTGATCTGACAATATAATACAAATTATGCATTAGGGGTGGGTTGTGTCATGGTATGTCTTAAAGGATGCAACTATCTGGTGGGATTTCTTGCAATAATCAGTTATGTGATGCTAATATATGAGGGGATGCCATTTTCCATATTGGTGTTTGCAATTACGCTTGTGTTTTGTGTTCACAAGGTGATGGCCATCATGCCCTCCCACTTTGTGTGGCAGCGTGAGAGGGCACCGCACCACAGCGGTGCCTGGCGTCATTACGGTGAGCAGAGCCAGGTCTGTATGCCCCGCGGACCTTCAGCCTCACCTGCTCCCTGCACCCTGTGCAACCGCACCACACAGTCGCATGAAGGCACCTGCCTCTCCATTTCCTCCACGGGCTCCTCTGTGGTGATGGCGAGGCCCACCTCTCCCCTGGCATTGTCCATTTTCCTCTCCAGGGAGACCACCCCTCCAAGGAACACAACTTTGCTAAAGAATGTTGGCAAGGCCAAACTTCAGCTTCAGGGCCAGCCCTCTTTGTGTTGCTCTGCAAAGATCTCCAGTAGGTGTCTCATATTCCTGGTTACTACCATAGCAAAGCAAAAAGCATTACAATGTTTTTACACATTGTTGTTACTGTGGTACTGTAATTGAATGGTAGACATTGTGTGTTTAATTGTGTTATGGGTATGTTTTAAGATGCCCTCTTGGCCAGGTCGCTCTTGTAAAAGGGATTTCAATTTCAATGTTTTACCTGGTTAAATAAAGGTGTACATAAATGTGTGACCATTGGAATTGATGTGATCATATGGATTTTATTATCAATGTGCAAAATGTTTAATCTTCACAAATCTGTAATTGTCTTGCCTACTTTTAGTATCATTAAAAACATTAAAGGAAAATATGAAAATGTACTGATTAGGCATATTACAGTTGGTTGCTTATTCTAATTTTAACTTTAAGGACTAAAACCTTTTTCACCCTTATTTTCCTCATCTGTTAGATGGTGAGTCTGCTTGTGGATTAAAGAATGACACATCGATGGACTGGATCAATGAGGAATGAAACATTATGTTCAACAGTTTGACATCCTTTTCTTGACAACAACTTTAGCCTGTTCTACGCAATAAAAGTATTTCTGATTCTGTACCAGAAGTATTTAAAGTGAAAAGTACTGCATACCAACATGGAAACATAATTGAATTTTTCTTTCAAGCGTGTCAAAATGCAAGCAAATTGGTATTTGCACAAATGTCACACTGTCATATAACTGCCATGTGTTGCTAAAAAGTCTGGTCATGTGAAATATGTTTTAGTATATATTTCTATGCTCCTACCTGCCCAATGCAAATATATATTGTAACATGTACTGAGTTTCTATTCAATTCATATATATTTATACATTACAGAAGTCGCTATTTTGATGGTAATTTCTAAAGGTGCTGTTGGTTACCCTGCAGGCAATCACTTGCATATAACTCATTTGGTTAGTGTTAATGATATTCCATTGGGTGTTTGTGGTTGTCGCTGTGGTTTAAGTTATGATGAACCAAGCCTGTCTTGTGTATTGAATAAAGCCTTAATGTTTTCCCTGCCTATTATAGTGTATCTATATAGTCTATACATTAAGTGACCATCTGACCAATGTAGCTACAGTGCCTTCAGAAGGTATTAGTTCTCCTTCACTTTATGCACATTCCATTGTGTTTCATCTATACCCACTAGCCATGCATGATGTAACACATGCTTATTTATTATAAATCAAATGCTAATCTCATACACACAATACTCAGACCCTTTATTCAGAGCATATATTAACCTCTGGATCCTTTTAAGCTCCCATCAAAATATGAGGGCACAATTATGTACTGGCATATTCAGGCCTCAAGTGTTCTCTGGGGTTTGAAGTAAGTGGTCTTGGGTTGGGACACTTGATGACAGTCAGATAACCCACATTCACCCATCAAACTGATAGTGAAGCGGGAGTCATCACTAGAGAACATGTTTCCACTACTGCAGAGTCCAGTGGCTGTGTGCTTTACACCATCCAGCTGGTGTCATTGCATATAGTGACCTTAGGCTTGTGCGCTGCTCAACCAAGGAGACCCATTTAATTACATGCAAAGGTGGCATCCTATGACCGTGACACATTTTTAAAGTGCATTTTTGGGAGTGATTTGTTCCATGGCAATGCCTGCACAAGCACATTTTTATTACATCCAGAAACAGACTTGAATAGAAATTGATGATTGATCATTTTATAAATCACCTCAAAGTACAAAATACTGACACGCATCCAGAAATTCAGGTGTAGCGGTTTTTATGTGCACTTCCGTAGTTTTACCAGGAAAGCTGAAGGTGTAAAATAACGTAATCAGCATTAGCATAACACACATTATATTTCACTTAAAATCGTAATATTGTCTACTACCTGAATGACTCATTTGTTCAGGATGTGGTCTGGCAATATAGGGCACACTTGAAAATGGTGGAGGTTCTTTCACTGTTAACTCTGAAATTGAACCATTTACATTTGGTAAGTGCAGGAAAAATGCCTTTCTATAGAAAATGACAGCATTGTATGTTATATTTAAAAATCACCATTCTCTGTATCTTCATCTCTCAGATCTCCATCACGGATAGGATCTTTCCTCTTACAGAACATCCCGTCTTTCTGAAGAGCTGGCGTCACCAGCCAATCTCTGACTGGCACCTCAATTATGCGTTCACACAGCACTGGGAGCACCAAACATTGCAGGCCCTCAAGTAAGTCAATGACCTGTGTTATACTATATTAGATGAATTCAATTAGCAATGATTATCATAATCTTACAACCCTGTGGTCAAATGTATTTTACAATTGATGGGGGCATTGATGGAGGTTTTAAGAAAGGGTGGGAGTGTCCTGTCATGCAAGTCTAGTGTGAATGTTTATAGGCTACTGAAAAGGCCATGTTACATACTTAGCTAAGTAGACAGCACAAACAGCCCCAGGATGAAGCCGTGGAATTACGGTGGATAATACCAAGTGGGGGCTAACAAGATCCAGAGCAACCTGCAAAAAAAAAAAAAACAATGTATAAACTGTCTATTTGGACACACTTTTCTCCCTTCAAGCTGTTCTGTTTCAGTTAATGTTGCACTTTTTCCCCCAACATGCCCTAAATTGACTTAACCTGACATGCCAGACGTCCGCCATGCACATGTATGCGTTATGATATTTACATCATGCACACAGTCCGCGAGGACTGTCCTCGCACCTCCAATAACATCCGCATGTGCGACAGGCTGAAGCCCACTACAGACGGCAATGGATGTCCTGCTAAACTTACAAATGAGTGAAGTGTTGAATGACTGTGTTGTTATCAGGCTTCTAATGACCCAGTCATTAGAATCAGGTGTGTTGGAGCAGGGAGACATCTATAACATGAAGGACAGCGACCCTCCAGGACTGGAATTGAATAGCCCTGCTATATTGCATCACCTATGTTAACATCTGTAAGACACCTTCGTCACTCCTAAACCACGCCCGTAGCTAACAGTACAACGTGGATTGTCCACACACTAGGTTTACTGGCCTGAAACAACCATTTCCAAGCTCTCCAGACTGATTTCTTGAGGCAAAGTCAAACTGAAGCTTGCGAGATGGTCTCATGAGGCTAATGTTGACACTAAAGCAAATATAAGAAACCATATATACAGTACAAATAATGTGTGTGCTCTAATGTATTGAGTAATAATAATAGATAATAAAGTTGATCTGGAGGCCATGACATCAGACCTACCGAATGAAATCCCCAGCCGTCAAGTAGTGAGGAAGCTGATCTGAGATCAGCATGGTGGAAGTGGACATTGTTAGGCCATTCTTCTCCTCTTCGTAGGCTCCAGGATGCACACCAGCGTTTGAAGTTTTTCACTGCTTTCTTGTGGTGGTCATCCCTGACCTCCACACTCACCACTGTGCCTTTGGAGCCAACTGGAGAGAAAACATAAACAATAGATGCATTGTTTACATGTTTGTGTTTACGTATGTTACAGTATGTATTTTGGCTTTATTTACTGTATTTGTATTTTTTATATGTCTTAACATTTATAAATAAACATTTTAGATAAATACCTGCAATACGTGTTAGGACACCCTCTGTCAACATTGGGTTAACAATATCTCAATGTATTTGTTATATGGACAAATGTAAAACCTTGTGTAACCACCAGTGAATACGGTCTGGCCACGCTCCATTAGGAAGTGTGCACACACTTTTCCTCCTACTTGGCGTAGACCTCTGGCTAATTTTTAAATTATAGGACAGCGCTGAACCAATCAGCGTTACTACAATTGTTTTGATCGCCTCATCTAGCTCTACCACCATTTAGAAACACGCTTGACTTCAACGTCATCTCACTAACCCACGCTGATTGGGCCGCCAGCAGGGTGGCTGTGCGAACGCTAATGCGAACAGGGTTTCCAGACTAATCTCAGCGAAAATAAATTGAGCTGAGAGCAATGGTCGGGCGAAGCCAGGATAATAAATGTATGCCCTACACAATTTAGATTGTGATAATCATCTGACGTGAAACCAGATTCCATGTATAAGACCTGGACATCCTCATGCATACATTTTGGAAATATGGATGAGGAATTGGGGGGCATTACATTTTCTAATCCGTCCTGAATTCTCAAGGGTGACGACATGGCAATGACATATTCTAGGCCCCACAGTGAGCACCAATGAGACTACCCCTGGCCTACTGGACTATCCAGTCGTATGGTGCAGACAGAATGTGCATCATGCAAGTCAGGCCCGGTGTGAGCCGTGAGGTGGCTGACCTGCTCGGGACAGGAGGAGTGACATTGCCCCTGATCCAGATCCAGACTCCAACACACAATCTCCCTCTGTGACGTCCATCATCAACAGCATGGTGATTGCATCCTGAGGAAATGTGAGTGCAGAAGAGTAACTACACAACTATTTTCACGATACAAAATGTTTAGGAAAACAATAATTCAACAAGTCAATTGCTTCTATAAGAGAGACACACAAATGTTTATCGTTAGAGACCACACTTTTTGATTGCATTGTAGCATAGCATCCCTTGGCTTGAACCCCCATAATTGTGGCTCAGCTTACTGATTAATCACAACTGCACACAAAAGTGAGGGCAGCATTGGGGGGTGAAGTAATATGTGTTTCAACGACAAGGTTATTTACGGACATAAAATCCAGGTTTTAAAGCATTACCTTTGGGTATGCGATGGTTGGTCCCCTCTTCATGTACAACACATAGTCCTCAAGGCTACAGCGACGAATAAGAATGGGCATCCCACGGGTGGTCCTCCAGAACCTGCCTGATGGTTGCCCTACTAAGTCATCATGTCCAATTGTACCGCAGCTGCTCTGTAGGCGAATCCCCTGCTGAAGCTGGAACATTTTCCTAAACTCCACTCGGCCTTTCTTGCGATATTCAGCTATTAGCAGCTCCCCTAACATAAGAAACCTCTCTCCAGGAAGAGCGGAGGGAACATGGGCGTCGGCGCTGGGGAACGTTTCGCATACGTGAGTTGCTGAATCATTTGGCTTCACACATGTGTCTGAAATGCACTGATCATCTGAAACATTATCTGTGTGGACTGTCTCATTTTTCATTTGTGCCTCAGGTTGTGCGCACTCTATATGTTCCCTGCATATGCCTCTGAGCGGTATACCCGCAGGGCTAGGATTCCCTTGGACGTTCACATCATTATCAGGGTCCTCCTGTTTCGGCTCTCTCAGCTGAACCACCTCAGGGCTCAATAAATCCTGTGGAAGCATGCGGCTTATCCTTTCTAGTGGTGACAAAGGTCGTATCCTATGAAAAGGCAACTCTCGCCTTTGAGAACATCTGGCATCCAGGTATGATTGGTCTGATTTGTCTTCTTCACCTTCATTCTCATTGCCCTTTCGGGAACCAAGTGAAAATGCCCTTGCCCCATTACGCTGTTTCAGGGGTTTTACTACATAATGCATTCCCCTGTATGCTTTTCTGAGATCAGATATGCAACTTCGCCCCAGCCTATGTAATAAAGTCCGTAATAATGGCATTTGAGCAGTCATTTATCTAAACCGATTGTTATATAAGCACAGCAGATTCAATCATTGTATTAATTAAATAAATAATGTAAACGGCAAACAATAACATAATGTCATCAGAAACAACACGTTCACTAAACTAGACTAAAATAAAATAAGTTTACGTCTTACAACCTCGGTTTTCACCATGGATGTGGTTTCCACACACTTGCTCACCATGCGCAATGTGTGTACGTCACAACTGTGCGACACATACTATTGGAGCCTGTACCTACAGTGTAGTAAGAGAAGACTACCAGCAGAGGATGATGGTTTATAATTTAACTTGTAAAGCATTCCCACACATTGATCGTATACATATGATACAGCATTCGTGACACATTTCTAAAAAGCTTGAACAATGTGTAAACCAATATGAAACAGCAATCGTCATCGGCAGATTGAACCTCATTTGGCCTTCATATTTTAGGCAAAAACACAAATCATACATCCCAAATAGTAACAAAAAAGGCAAACAAACGAAACATAGAAGTGTGTGCTTCATCTTGTATACATCTTGTATGTATTTATGGCGTAACCAATGGGAAAAGCCCCCAGCATGACGTGCAATGAGCTTGTCCATGGAGAACCACACGTGGTTTCTCAGCAAGCAGACGCAAGCAAAGCTTTAGAAATGGCGGCTGACGGTGGCAGTTCTTCGCTCGGGCTACCTTGTGCGTTCTCACCAAAATCACGACATTACCTAGCTTTATGTGCCCAGGACGGCAGGCTTCGCATCTGGAATACAGACAGTAAAACAATTCACCAAGAATATGTGCCTTCTGCCCATCTGAGTGCCACTTGTACCAGCATTGCTTGGGGACCATGCCGGACTGTAAAGGTACGTGGGTCCTTTTGCGTTGCAAAGGCCTGGGCAAAGTTGCCACGATAGCAGATTCTAAAGGAGTGCCTACAACTTAACTGTAATTGTAATTTCAAATGGAAACGTGCCAGACTTAGTACGTATTTATGTGCATGTGTCAAACGCAGTCATGGACGTCCAGCTAGCCACACTAGCATATAGGGGCTAGCTATATTGTAGCCAACATGTGCGCAGGACTCAAATGTTGGTCCCACATGGGTGGTGAAATAAGTAGTTGTTAAAGGAGTTAAACGTGTCTAAAATTATTGAGTAGTTTTCTGAACCCACACTTTTGAGATGTTTCTCCCATAACTAGAGTGAGAATATCGACATATTCGTACACAGTCACACTCATACTATTGCTACCATACTAACATTTATGTTAGCTTTAGTTTACCCTAGCTTTAGCGGTGTGTGCCACCATGACACTTGTGTTCACTAAAGTTTAGTTTTAATGTGTAGAAATTGCTTCTGGTACAACATTATACATATTATATTATGGCTATACGAAGTTTGGGTTGACAGCTTGTCATTCATATTTTAATTTCAATCAAAGTAGCACATAAGGAAATCTCGAATCATTGCGGCTGTATAAGGATGGCAAAATCGTTGCTTTAGCAGACATTATATTATGGTAGAACATTAGTTTTGGGAATAATTTGAATCAGTTAAATGTCACCACTTGTTAATGTGTGATAATTTAAGATTGCATAATCACTTGACAAACTAAAGGTTAGATGTTGAATGTTTCAGGAGGGACCTCAGAGAAAAAAAAGGAAATCTGAGGCAGTGCAGGTGGATGAAAAGCCAGACCTCTTGGCACTGGGTACAGCAGCAGGCAGTGTGCTCATCTACAGCACATCAAAAGGGGCATTACAGAGTAATCTTGTGAGTTTGCATGTTGATACCTTTATATTATTTTTATATTGAAGGAAAATATAATCATTTTAGATTAAAAGAAAAATACATCTATGATTATATTTTCCTTTTACTGTCTTCCTACTGTCTCTACAAAAAGGTATTTGCTTTTGCAAGATGGAAAGTTGATACAAACTAATGCATACTGTCATACTTATTTTATGATGACTTGTCTTTCTAGGATGGTGGCCATAATGGTGGGGTAAACTGTGTCCAGTGGCATCCCAATGACAGTCTGTTATACAGTGGATCAGATGATACACACATCGTAGAATGGGACCTGCAGACAGGGAAGACCAGCTGGTCAGTACCTTTCATCTTACGTTTCAAAATAATTATATTATTTTGCTATGCAAACCTAGTCATATACTAAAAGATACAAAATGTCCAGTTATATTACACATACAAAACATATCTATAACGAGTAGTGGGATTGATGACGGAGTTCCATGGTTATAGGGGTTCACTTTTGCAGCATCTTCTAAAGTGCTTTTTAATTAGTTTGGCGACCTGTAGCCTAGCTGTACTACACTGGCTACAATTGCCTGTATTCTGCCGGTGTCAAGCAATCGATTTTTTTTAATACAGCACTGCAAAGTCTCCCCGGGAGCAGGAGAAACTGATGCGATGTAAGCAATAGCAAGCTGCAAAGACAAGTTGGACAAGTTTGTGTGTTGTACTTTATATAATCTTCTGTAATATGACATTAAACCTTTATTTCCTAGAGATGTGTTCATACATTTGCAGAGTTTTAGTTTTTTTTGTCGATGGGTCCATATAGCCTGAGCCCGAATACAGTGAGATTGAACGAGCCGGTAGCTAAAATTACAGAATTACAGTTACTGTAAATGAACACTGCATGGCAATAGGTCATTACCCCATCATTTAAATGGGGTAATATATTCCAGTCTTACATTTTAAGCCTGTACGTTTTTCTGATTGCATTCCTATTCAGTGTGCAGAGATGCTATGCTTTCGATGTGTAGCATTCTGTGACAGAAATGCCCATTGCTAGCACACTTTGCAATCCGCTTGAGGGAAGTATTAAAAGTCAACGTATTATTATACTTTTCTCAATCATCAGAGGCGCTGGTGGTTAGACAAAATAAAAATGTTTCCTGTCTTTGCCTTTAAGGTTGGCATTAGTTATTAAGGCGACTCTACTGTAGTTATGACCACTGCAACATGTTGGCTATTGCACTTTTCTACTGCGTGGTACTTACCCGACTACTCGCTAGTGGTAGCGGCAGGCACTCTACCCACTCTGTATTTTTAACAGAATAATTATTTGAAATAGCGCAAGGGTTAGAGATTGAAGAGAGATTGTCCACTAGCTGCTTGATCACAGATATCATTTTTCTCTCGAACAGTAATAACAGTTAAATGCTAATATGGGTTGCCAGATATACTTGGGGGGTCGTTAATATACCTGGCTGGCCCGCCCAAGTCTGTGGGGAAACAGTTTCTGAAAAGTAATACTCTTGGATCTGTGTTATATAAGAGTAGTGAGGATGTCATCGGCAGTTTGAAGTATCACTTGCTGAGCTACTACAATATTTTATTTTTGTATTTGTCTCACCTGTGCTGAATTGTCTCCTTGAACATACTTTCATAGTAGTTGCATGGTGCCCACCCTATTTCAACTTAAGAGTCTTGATGTTTGTTTGTTTTATTCTGCAGCAAGTGGAAGGCAGACCGGGCGGCAGTGACCAGTTTGTGTGTAAACCATGACGGCAAGCTCCTGCTCTCAGCGGGACATATCATCAAAATGTGGAACTTGGAGACCAAAGAGGTGTATAGGGTGAGACATATTATGTTCCTTTACTCAAATTTATGTCAGCATGTGCCTGTTTTGTACACTATTCCACTGTGGGACTACTGTCTGCATTTTTAGTTAAGACTCTTTAGTCTGTTGTGATGCAAATGCGTCAATGGTTACAGTAAGTGGAACATGGTTCTTCTGAATGAATCATTAAACCGCCCGTGTCTTGTCCACCGGCCTATAGAAATTCACAGGTCACTCCACAGCTGTCACGAACCTGCGGTTTGCCACCATGCGACCGCCGGACAGCGACGGCCTCTATTTCCTTTCAGGGGCAGAACATGACCGGCTCCTCAGTGTCTGGTAAGTGTGCGTGAATTAATGTTCTCTTAGCTGGCTTTGGTGATAAACATGTCAAATATATAATTAGCTGGTGAAGCACTTCTTTTTTTGCGAACTAATCAACTCTTCTGTCTGTAGGCAAGTGCGAAGTGACTGCAAGGACAAGAACTCTGTAGTGTCATTTACGCTTACAGACGAGCCTCAGCATATCGATCTTTTTGTTTCCAACAGCAAGGAAGAGGTTAGATGCATTTTGACTGTAGAGGCCAGTTCAATCTCCCAAATGTCTAAAACGTTTTACAGCTCCAACAGAATTCCATGTATCCATTAACCCTGTGAAACATTGCTGTGTTCAGGCGGTGAGGTTGGCGGTGGTGTGCAAGGATGGGCAGCTGCATCTCTTCGAGCATATCTTGAACGGGTAAGATGACCCATCACACCCTCAGGCTGGTCAGATGGCTCATGCTTTGATCCCGTTCTGTTTTTCTATGTATAATCCATGTGGATTGACTCTGCCTTCTCCCCAGGCCCTGTAAGAAGCCCATGTCACCGTCCTGTACAGTTCAGATGTCTGGTGTAGAAGATTCCCCGGTCCCCATACCCCTGTTGGCAGCAGCTCTTGGCCCAGACAGGGGCTCTGTTCTGCTTGCCTATGGCAACCGCCTGCAGCCAGTCATTGAGCGAGTGGTGAGTTGCTGGGAGCCACTTACAGACCTGCCAACATGCACGCATTTTTCGTTTCAAATACGCAATTCTCTGTCTGTGTACGCAGGTACAAAATCCGAGACTAAAGTACCATATTTTTTTACATAGGCTAGTAAGTTTAATTTAAGAAATAACACATCCACTGGGTATTACATCTCAAGCTACTTGTAGGCCTACAGAGTTTTTTTATCACCGGACATGAAAATCATGAGTATGCTATTAGTTCGATGTCTACGGTACAGCTGTGTGTACGATCCTGTTATGATGCTGAGATTGCAGACTTGCCGTCGACAGACACGCATACCCGGTTTACCTTACGGTTTTGACTGTGTTGTGGAAAGTTTAACATTCACTGTCCAATTTACAATAGTTTTGTGACTGAAAGAAAAAAGCAAGCGTGATAAATGTGTTATAGTTGTTATCATATGCTCATTACTGTAGTCATATGCATGAATGTTTCAAGCTAATGTTAGCTAACATATGGGCATTCACTGAGTTATTAGGTGCCAGTTCACTTTGGAATTGCTAGTGAAAGAAATGCAATTCACTAAAATATATTATCGCATTTATAGGATAGACCTAGTGTGAAATTAGATGCAGTAAATTGAATTATGCATCTTGTTTTTTAGCACGACGTCTACATTGCCTTGAGGATCACGTAACCCACATACTTTGCCCGAGAGATCACACACAAAAAAATCAAAAATAAATGTAACCTATTTGCATTCAATTTAGTTTGGAGTTTATAAAACAATGAAGAATTAGCTAATCAGGCAGTGCTTCTGAAATTATTGTAGGCTATGCCTGTGTGACATGGTGTCGTGCCCAAAAGTGATTTTCTGATTTAAAAACTGATCGCGCGCTTCCGCGGACGGCAGCTTTATCGCGCCGCAAAGTCGACATGCGAGAGGACGGGAGGTACGCCAGATGCTGATGAAGCACTGTACCAAGTTGACAGTTCCGTGATTTAGAGTTTAATAAGGTCTCATTCTTCAGAAGATTTAAACAAGGTTGGAATTGGTTATGGCCAAAATGTGTAGCAGACTTGTTTTAAGTCAGCTATAGTTTAGCCTATCATCCAAAAACACAGACGTTTGGAATGTGCATAACGTTCTGAAGATGAGCATATGAGCTATTAATGTCCAGGGAATAATACTTATTTATTAATTGTATTAATTATTGAATTAATCACTGACATGAATATGTCACATGCATATTTACTTCCCCCAAAGAACATAATAGTAAAGCATATATGGCTGTGTGTGGAAAATATGAAAGAGGCCTTTGCCTACCAGATAATTTAAAAGCAATAGGCTACCTAATGTTTGGTAACACTTACTGCATTAGGGTTCCTGTATTTAAGGTTTTCCTTTTAAAGAAATAGAAATGAATTGATGCAGAAAAGGCACAAATGTTCCATACAAATTTACCAGAACTCAGAAAATTCTGTGTTTGATTCTCACATTTATCTGGGGGAGGACACCCAGACACTCCACTTTATGTCCCTCCCAATGTTCAAGCGAAATCTACTCCCCTTCCTTTGAATTTAATATATCAGCAAACTGTTTTCTGTAGTGTATAGTGGAGTAATTGTGACCTGAGCAGAGGATTACATAACTTTCCGTGTGTGAGTGTGTATGTTGCTCTCTAGTTGTTCAACATGCTGTTGATCATGTTAGTGTGGCCCACTGCACAAATCATTTGTTTTATTCTTAGATGCGATTGCTTCTAGGCTACTGTATGACATTGTGGTAGAAATTCATATAGATTCACTTTTTCGAAATAATGTGAATAGTTCTATAATTCCGATCAAATTTACAAATGGTTTGTGCACCAGCGTTTCGAAGGGGGAAGAGAACCTCAGTTCAGTGCAAGTTCGCTGTCGCTTTTCGCGCTTACATCTTGTACTGTAAAAATGTTTGCAGGGTTGGCAGATCTGCAGTTAAGTGCACCGAACCTGGGTGTTCAGTGTTTTACCAACTGCTCTGTGTGCTGCTATATGTGCAGGAAATCAACACAACAGAGAGGCATGTCTGTTTGACCCGGGATGTTCACACCGCCCTTGCCCTTTCCATGGAAACCACAGTATCCAAGGTAATTTAGAATTGCCTGAAGAGCTAGTTGGGATTATACAGCGAGGAAAAAAAGTATTTGATCCCCTGCTGATTTTGTAAGTTTGCCCACTAACAAAGAAATTATCAGTCTATAATTTTTCTGGTAGGTGTATTTGAACAGTGAGACAGAATAACAACAAAACAATCCAGAAAAAAGCGTGTCAAAAATGTTATAAATTAATTTGCATTTTAATGAGGGAAATAAGTATTTGACCCCCTCTCAATCAGATAGATTTCTGGCTCCCAGGTGTCTTTTATACAGGTAACTTGGATACAGGCTCTTAAAAGGGAGTGCTCCTAATCTCATCTTGAACAGAAGCAAGATTCCAAACTGTCCACCATGGCCAAGACCAAAGAGCTCTCCAAGGATATCGGGGACAAGATTGTAGACCTACACAAGGCTGGCATGGGCTATGAGATTATTGCCAAGCAGCTTGGTGAGAATGCGACAACAGTTGGTGCGATTATTCGCAAATGGAAGAAACACAAAATAACTGTCAATCTCCCTTGGCCTGGGGCTCCATGCAAGGTCTCTACTCGTGGAGTTGCAGTGATCATGAGAACAGTGAGGAATCAGCCCAGGACTACATGGGAGGATCTTGTCAATGATCTCAAGGCAGCTGGGACCATAGTCACCAAGAAAACAATTGGTAACACACTACGCCGTGAAGGATTGAAATCCTGCAGCGCCCGCAAGGTCCCCCTGCTCAAGAAAGCACATATGCATGCCGTCTGAAGTTTGCCATTGAACATCTGAATGATTCAGAGGACAACTGGGTGAAAGTGTTGTGGTCAGATGAGACCAAAATGGAGCTCTTTAGCATCAACTCAACTCGCCGTGTTTGGAGGAGGAGGAATACTGCCTATGACCCCAAGAACGCCTTCCCCACCGTCAAGCATGGAGGTGGAAACATTCTGCTTTGGGGGTATTTTTCTGCTAAGGGGACAGGACATCTTCACCGCATCAAAGGGACGATGGACCGTCAAAGGGGCCATGTACCGTCAAATCTTGGGCGAGAATCTCCTTCCCTCAGCCAGGGCATTGAAAATGGGTTGTGGATGGGTATTCCAGCATGACAATGACCCAAAACACACGGCCAAGGCAACAAAGGAGTGGCTCAAGAAGAAGCACATTAAGGTCCTGGAGTGGCCTAGCCAGTCTCCAGACCTTAATCCCATAGAAAATCTGTGGAGGGAGCTGAAGGTTCGAGTTGCCAAACGTCAGCCTCGAAACCCTAATGACTTGGAGAAGATCTGCAAAGAGGTGTGGGACAAAATCCCTCCTGAGACGTGTGCAAACCTGGTGGCCAACTACAAGAAACGTCTGACCTCTGTGATTGCCAAGGGTTTTGCCACCAAGTCATGTTTTGCAGAGGGGTCAAATACTTATTTCCCTCATTAAAATGCAAATCAATTTATAACATTTTTGACATGCATTTTTCTGGATTGTTTTGTTATTCTGTCTCTCACTGTTCAAATAAACCTACCATAAAAATTATAGACTGATAATTTCTTTATTAGTGGGCAAACGTACAAAATCAGCAGGGGATCAAATACTTTTTTTCCTCACTGTATATATCTCTTATCTCATACATACCTCATACATGCAGGTTTTTTTTTGTTACAGTAAATTATGCAAAATGTGCATGTTTACACCTCCTGCAGGTAAAAACACCTATTGTCAATGCCAAGAGCAAAGTGTTGGTCCCAGGGCTTCCTGGTCACCAAGCCCCCATCAAAGGAACGCCACAGGAATCAGAGAAGAGGAAAAAGGCCACAGATTCCAAAGAGGTATGTTATCATCTTATAATGGCAGCATACTGCTCTGGATGTCTTTATTGACTTTAGCAGTGATTACAGAAAATAAAGTTAAAGTTCCAGTCAATCTCTGATAACCAGTTGCATAAT
>JAODTR010044559.1:5876-19130 GCA_025399935.1 Amblyopsis rosae | reverse complement strand
TCCAGACAACACAGCCCTCAGGTTCATGGGGGCACCCAAACCTCTCCACCACGATAAGGTGATGGTTCCCGGAGATTGACACCGAAATTTAACCTACGTGCCAGATTTGCACGCATTTGGCTTCCCCCATAGATCCCGAAGACAGACTTCAACACAAATATTGTGTGTAGCCCAATTCATCTGTCAATTTTTTGTGCAGACACTCGAAACGTCTAGGCAACAAATTGTTATTGTCCCAAAGAGAAGACATGTCCGGGGAATAGAGGATGTATGGTCAACCTAGTATTCAATGAATCTACATTTAGTTTGATTAGCTACTGGTAGCCTCACTAAATCACCACCACTGTTGAATGCATTGAATTATTACACCGCTCGCAACTCTACTGCAATGGCAGCGTTAACAGCGTTTAGCCCTATAAATGAGCTATGCAAAACATAATGTAGAAACTACTTTTTTTCTTGATCGTGTTTTTTTTTTTTTTTATCATCAGGAGCCAAAATTGAAATGGCGATCATATTACGATTAATTGCACAGCCCTACAGCCAGATAGCATCTCGCCGTGGTCTGCTAGCTGTCATTTCTGTGTGCACTAAAAACATGGAAGGGAGCGGTTTCTGTTTTGACAAAGTTCAAAAATCAACAATATTCCAGGCCGACTGACTGCACCTTCAAGATCTGAGTCTGAGCTGTAGGCAGAGAAAAAAAAAATGTTTCACTTCCACTTACTTCAGACCTACTATGACTTATTCCAGATGTGTACTAACATGCTTTTTGGTTCAAATCAATAAAAAAGTTATTTATCCCATAATTGGTGAGTTTAATTTGATCATGTCTGAATGCTACTGATGTGCCAACCAAATACCTACTCTGCGACCACTTGTAAAGAGATTCTCGGTCCATGACAACAACTGCGGTTTGCCTCTTGTGAATAATACTTAGACTAGTTAGTCAGCAATTAAGTAATTTGTCTGAACAGACATTACAGTCACCAAGGGCAATAAACCATTAATATATATATATATATATATATATACACACACACACACACACACCGGTAATACCTACAAATGCAACAGTAAAATATTAAAATCTAAAAGATTCAAATAAATTGTTGTAGATACACAAAAATAAAAAAAGTATGAGATTGTAAGATAATGCACTTTGTATTCCTCACAGTAAACTAGCTTACTGTTCTCTGCGTATCCGGTCCCAGCTCTATGAATAGAAACACAAACTAAGTGTCGCAGACCGCATAACAACATCATAGTCTTCGCTATGTGTTTGCAGGAGCTTCTGAGGGAGCACCCTATGACATTGATGGGAGAGCTGTACTTAGATCCAGTTCATAAATCAACAATCACCATTCAGCAGAATTACATATTATATCTTTAATATCAAAACTCAATGTATCTTGAACATAGTCACCAAAAAAACAAATTATGCAGTGGTAACAAACTTGATTACAATATTATTGTGGTTCATTGGCCTTATACAAAAAAAAAATATTACTAATAATACTACTACTACTAATAATAAAAACATGGCTTCAGAAAATCAATATAAACATCAACATAAAAACAGCCATATATGTATGTGTACAGTAATATTCTCTTTGCTTAATATGTGATATTAAAGATTGTGTAAAGCAGATATACATTTGTGTTGTGTTGAATTTGTCACACAACAGAAAGTCAATATAAACCACCCAGCCAAATTTGAATACATTTTTTAAAAAAGGGACGTAAAATTACGTTTCAAAAGCGTGAAAATATAACCATCATCATTATTATCTGTTCTCAAGCGCTGGGGGTGTGTCAGACGAAGGCGCTGTAACCACACCCATTGCGTGTTCTATGGTAAACTCCATACTGCGCCAAAAAGGTATCCTCAGAAGAACATTGATTGGAAAATGTATACGTGCATTTTATGAGTTGTGCTTTCACTTTAAATAATGTATACTGGTAAAAAGGATTAGATTAGGTTATAATATAGGGCTGTGTGTGCTCTTGTGGGCAGAAATGAGTTTTTAACAGACCACTTTTTAGCAGGTCACTTTTTGGCATGACACCTGCAGATGCCTGATGCTGTTCTTGTCAAGTTAAACTAGCATACAGCTTTGTTGGATTGGATTTTTTCGTTTGGATATGTGGTTTATATCATCTTTTGGAAAGAGGATTGGACTAAATAAAGACAGTTGGATTATGTGGATGCTGATTTGAACATGAGAATGCCGACAACACAGCAAACAAGGAAGTTGCGGGACTATTACTGACAGCTAGTAAAGAGTGTACCACAACACCGACACCAAAACCTAGTAACGTAGTGTTTGCGTTATCAAATGTAGGCGTTTCTATGCCTTTTGTTGATTCAAAATTATATTGAGAAGATGAAGGAGTCATAGGAAACAAAAAAGGCGAGCAACACAACGCATATCCATCCATTTGCCGTGATTTGGAGGCATCATGTTGAAATGCAAACCGTAAACAGTTAAAATAAAAATAAGTGTTCCCACTGTTATTAGGTTTGTGTTTTTTATATTGATATTAGTCTGCAAGAAAGCCTGAAAAGCCTTTACCTAGATTCTGATTGGTGAAAACGCTAGCAATTTCCTGCACCCCTCGCTGCCGATTCAAAATTTTAATCGCTAGAAAAAGTCGATAGTGTTGGGTTTCGGTTGATAGGAGCGGTCGCTCCAGCAGCTACACCGAAGAGTCAACCAGCGACCTGGCGATTTCTGTTGATAAGCAGTTGCTCCCACACGCACGAGCAAAAATCCCTGTGTTGTAGTTCTAGCTTTAAAGGACAGTAAGTGATTTAGCTATGGATTTCTAGGCTGTTGAAGGACAGTACATTTAGTATGCTAATAACTTGCATTGGAGCAGGATAAATACTGATCTGATTCAAACGGTCTCTACACGTTTATATCCTCATGGTGTTACAGGGAGGGTAAGGCTAGTCCCTTGTTTCTGGCCCTCTGAAAAAATCCTAAACAGAGAAATTATGAAATTCAGTTTAACGGTCTAACGCTGCAATACAATACTACATAGTTAATTATGTTTTCCCATGTTTAAATGAAAGGATTTCTAACATATATAAAGTAAATCTCTGTATTTGCTCTACACAATATTTAATGTCTTATGACAGGAGTGATGGTCAAGGGGCCTGAGTTTGTGAAACCATTATTAATACCAGGACTGAGAAATGGGTGCAGTGGCTGACTGAAGGTGCATTCAGTGAAGGAGTAGATATGAACCCTGTTCTCTACATCATAAAAGGAGACCATATTCTCCTCATAATCCACAAACACTCCCACCTTCTGGATCTTCTCTTTGACAGATAACTGGATGGGAGAGTCAGCATTAGCCACATATTGATCTCCATTACTCAGACGTATGGTCCAAAATCCAAACTTTGGCATGTAGGTGATATCTTTCTTCCGCTTGGAAAGTTTTCTGGCCACTCCTAAATACCAATCAGTCTTTCCTTTAACGTCAACCTCGTAGTAAAATCTTCCTGAAGAGAAGCTCTCCCTTGCTACAACGTTCAAATGAGTAGAATATCTCGCAGGGTTGTTTGGTAGATTCTGAAAGACATCTCCAGTTTTTACTTGCTTTCCATCCTCAGACAGGACCAAATAAGGATTTGCTGTGTCAGGATCCAGAGTCACATCCACTGCATCCTGCTGGACCTTCTTCAGTTCAGCTTCACATTGTTTCTTGATCTCCACGCTCAGTGTCTTCTCCAGCTGATCCAGGGCTGTCCTCACAGTCCCTACATAGGATGGCTGCTGGACATGGACCTTGGTCCAGTCCTTAATGTAAGGAGGAGTGTTTATAGAAGAGAGGCTCTGGAGGAGGTGGAGGTGGTCTTCGGTGTGTGAGAGCTTCTCCAGCTCTGAACTCCTCTTGGTTAGCTCCATGATCTCCTGCTCCAACTGTTTGATGAAGCCTTCAGCTTGTCTCTCTGTTGATGTATGTTGGTCTTGAATGGTGGAGATGAGCTCAGCCTGGCTCTTCTCAATAGAACGTATTAGAGCAGTGAAGACCTTCACACCTTCTGATATCTGTCTGTCTGCATCATCTTTACTGATTTTTACTGAGTTTTTGATCTGCTGAATCTTAAGGTGACTCTCCTGGATCATCTGCTGGACTTCAGCCTCTGTCTGCCCCAGCTGAGCCTTCTTCCATTCATATCCATCCTTCAGAGGAACAACCAGATGGAGCTTGTGGTCTAACAGGCAGCAGAACTGACACACACACACCTGGTCAGTCTTGCAGAACATCTCCAGAGGCTTGTCATGTTTCTTGCACATCCTGTCTTCTAGATTCTCCACAGGGTCGATCAGCTGATGTCTTTTCAGGCCTATAATTCTCTCATGTGGTTCCAGGTGAGTTTCACAGAAAGAGGTCATGCACACCAGGCAGGTTTTCACAGCCCTAATCTTGATTCCAATGCAGACGTCACAGGGAACATCTCCTGATTTGGAACATTGCTGGTCTAGATAGATTCTGTTTCTCACGCTAACTGAGCACCTGAACTGATCAGCCATCTCAGACAAGAGAGTATTGACCTCCATCTCAGGTCTTGTGTTGAAGACCTTATTACACACTGGACACTTGTACAGGTCACTACCATCCCAGTGTTGTGTGATGCAGGTATTGCAGTAGTTGTGTCCACATGGTGTGGAGACTGGATGGGTGAACAAATCCAGACAGATGGAACACAGAAACTTTTCTTCAGACAGGAGACTGCTGGCAGACGCCATTCCTACACAATTAAAAGGATATTTAATTTAACATAAATTAGGTAATTAAGTAAATAAAAAAAAAAAAAGAATCTGAGAAACAGCTCAGAATTATAAATAACAGCTTTTAAAACGCACTACAGAACAGTAAAATGTCCAAAATTAGTGCTTTGGATTTTCCTGATCCTTTTGAATGTATTCATACCCTTTATAGTGGAATCTAGTTCATGTTACCTCAAGAACAATTTTCAAAAAACCTTTCTGCCTACACTAGTAACTCCATGCAGGACCAAGTTCACACTACACAACTTTAGTCCAGTTTTACAGTCGCTTATGAGTTTTTTGAGCTTGCAGACAAAAGCCCCATCTCGGGAGGGGAATCGCAGCGTGCGTCCATGTGGGACGATGTGTGAACTGCGTATAACGATAGACATGTCGGCGATGAGTCTCCAAACAAGACTGGATATTTAGCAGGTTAAATATCTTTTGATCGGGAAGTCAAAATCCTGCAATGTGAACTTTGCTGTGACAGCAGCGACCACATACGACGGCTGTTGCAATACCCGCAATATTGTAATATCGCAGTGTTGCTAACCCAACCGCCATTATCGCAATGTTTACTTTTTTTTTTTCCCTCTCCCCGTGAGCCTAGCCCATCGAATATGACGTTTCATTTAGAGAATGTGCGCCATTAAAGCGCACATTTCTCTGAGCCCCGTTGTAGCCTTAGGGAATGTATGTATTTACTACATGTTATACTAATATGTTACGCTTTATTGCACTTCACTGTCATAATCTGTTCTGTTTGGGCATCATGCCTGCAGCTAGCACACCGCAAATGTATTGCCAGCGCGCGCACACAGTAATTATAAAAAAATAAATAAATGTGTAGGCCTATGAGAGCAAACGTAACGGTATTTTCATTTTAAACATTTCCTTATCAAAATGTAAATATTTGATGCCGTCATCAACCATTTGAGTGAATTATGTCAAACTAGCTAATATCCCTTATGTGCCACAAGGCTTTGTTTAAAAACTAAATTACAGTAGAATGTGGTCCATAGACAGTTGTATAATGTATAGCAGGGATGCCCACTCTTTTCTGTCTTGCAAGCTACTTTTAAAATGACCAGTTCAAAATTATCTTAATAAAACAAAAAGAAAAGCACATATGTGTACAATAAATGAATAATTGCACATTATTACTACCATTACAGTACAATACAATGAATTACACGTTCAGTCCTAACCTTATTCTGATGACTTGCACTGAATGGAGTCAAGTTTGGACAATACCTGCTGTTAGCTAGTCTCAAGCAGGCCTCCAAATCATGGTGGAACGGTATTTGGACTTAACCATCTTCACGTGGGAAAAGGCAGACTCGCATAAATAAGTAGACCCAAACAACTCAGTCAATGAGGTAGCACGTTTTCTCATCTTTGGATACTTTTCCTCCACGAGAAAGTTCCAAACCAATCTATCATCAAAAAAAATTATTGAATGTCTGAAAAATGCCCCCTGCCCAAGTGTGTTCCATCTTTGGTAATATTGTTATAAGTTCCTTTTTTGCCGTCACGTCTGTGAAGACCATCCTAATCAAAACGCACAATTGTGCCGTATCGCTTGTGTGACAAACACTCGCAGTCTGACGTCATTCAACAGCTGCTGCGTCAAATCGTCTATCACTTAACTGAGCTCCATGATAACCAAAGTTGGTTCTAAAAACCAAACAATACTGTGCATGCGCCAACTACCTGACCCGAACGTAATAATAACAAATGCAGTACAATGCATTGTGACACAAGTGGTTATATTAAGGCAGGGAAAAACACAAATTTTACCTACATGCTATATAGGAAGATTCGCAAAGAATACATTATTGCAAATAAATTGATAAAAAATGTGCACAATGTATTTGCAGTTTTTTCTGGTGAGGGAAATTCATACTTTGGAAAAATTACTTCTTGAATGAATGGATAGCTGTACCACACAAACACACACAGAAGTCGTAGTGTATCCATTAAAATTTGTCTAGGTGCCCTTCTTTGATTGGTATTCCCTAAAACAACTGACTAGACATATTTTTAACTAGCTAGCGCGGGCGGAAACAATTTATCGGCAAACTCGATTACAAAAAAATTCTCGATGCAAATTACCTGCATCGAAGCTGTTTAATTTATATACAGTAACTGCAATGTGTTTCTGTGTAGGCCTACTGTCGCACACTCGCATGTTGTGGACACGAAGAACGCAAGGGTTGCGCATATAACCATGTTTAAACCAAATGTCTATGATTTAAACTTTGTCAAAGTAGACACTAGCTTGATCGTGAGATTCTTCAGATAATTTTAACATCAAGGTAATTACCTAATTCAGATGTACTGACAGTGTGTCTTGCATGCGCCCAGCCGTTATTGCGTCATTTTCGTCATGCTTGAGACAACGGGCATAGATTTCAACATAGTACTGTTATTGCATGTTTTTAAGAAATGTATAAGGATTCTTCTCATTTTACTTGTAGAATATGATTCAGTTAACGTTATTTTCCAGGACGTAATTTAACATTTGTATATTTAATAATTATTTACATAATATTAACCAATTCCCACCATTGACAACTTAAAGATCGTTTGAGCATATTTGTAATTTCCCCCATGCCAATTTCCGAAAGAGTTTGGGCATAAAGTTATGTGTGCCATGTACAGTATGCAACAATACGCTTTATTCATTAATCTCTTGATTTAAGTTTTGTATTTTACTAAAGAAATGAACCACAGAAAATGAAATGCAGGGTCAATATGTGAAACCTAAGTTGTTATTGATGTCATTATATACAGTGCATGATAGTCTCAAACAAACACACATGCGCACACATACCTCAAAGCAATGCACAAAATACCACAGAATTCTAAAATATAAAGTGGTGTAATTAGCAATTGGAGCACAATATGCACCAATCAAATGCAGCAGTTATGGCTATATTGACTTTAGTTTTGATGGCAAGGACTCTGTACCTGAATCTCCCAATAGTCCTAATTGCACTTAAATAAATTGATTGGTAACTAAATTGGTTTAGTTCTGATATATATTGTACACAATTTAGGCAATACGTATTTATATTTTTCTAAAAGAAACCATTATATGCACCACGTATGTTTTATGTTGTCCGAGCTACTGACTAATTCATATGTAGCCTAATTTACCTATACGGTAGTATTTCCGATTGTTTTTGTCAGTAGCTCTGTCTGTATTTTACGTTTGCAATTGTAGGATAGTGTAGCTGTTTAGACCACCAGACAATATCCTATGGCAATGGTTAAAAAAAAAAGAAAAAGGTGTGACTAGCTTCAATATGTAATGTGGACAAATTGCTGAAAAGTTCTTAGAATGCGAATACACCGTCTTTGCATAGATCACAACATCATAGTATTTATGTTGCCACTGTAAATCTACCTATATAACAAGTAATGTGGGAAACAAATCTATATTTCAAAATAAATTGCACTATAGCTCATGCAGATTTATTTTCGGTATGTATTTAATGTGGCTTCTACGTTTTCAGCAAAGCCCGAGAGCATCAACCAGACATGTGAGGACTACAAGAAAAGCTCAGATCCAGTGCAATGAGCCATCCATCCATCCTGCACCGAGATGTCTGACTGACATATCATTGGCACAGTTGTCTGGAGGAACACTGGGCAAACCTGTTAATTTGTTAATTTGGTCAAGGAAAATCCAATTTTATATTTTCAGTCCCCTTATTTGTTTGTATAGCGTGTTCAGCAGCTATTTGATAATACAGTAGACTTTAATACATGCACAGTACACTTGTCTGTTCTGTTTACAGGCTACGACACTTGCTTATGTCGGCCAACTTCGATGTATGTCCTTCAGTGTCCTGAAACGTTGCCTATGCAACAGTATTGTCTGTTTTTTTAATTATTTAAAAAATAAACTAATTATATTGTTGTGTCTTCTGTAACATAGTTTACAATATGTAATTACACACATTTTCTACCTGTCAGCTTTGAAGCGTAATTTCACCTATTGTAAAACTTGACGTTTAATAATCCTGCAACCATATTAATATACACATTTTTATTGTAATAAATTGTTCAAGAAATTTGCAACTTGTGTCTTACAGTGAAACCACCAGCAGGCTAAGTATCATGGGCTGGAAAATGCAATAAGATACAGCAAACAATTTGTGTTTATAGCATTGTAATAGTTCAGGTATGCTAAATATGAATGTTATGGGCAAAAAAATATTTTTGCACTGTGGTGCAGCTTCTGTAGTAAAGGTTTACTAGCTGAAAGATACTCTGAACTAACCACTGTGACACAACTTGGATTATACATGGATATTTGGAAGTTTCTTCAGGTGCTTGTCTTCTGACTGTTCATAAATATACTGTTTCACTGAGCCAATCGCACCTGCTGAAAGACGGGCCATTGCAGCTAGCTAGAGGAGTGAGTTGCACCGCTTAAGAATGTTGCCCAATAGCCTAGAGTTGAAAGGGGGAGGGAGGGGGGGGTGAGGAGCCCTGAGCTCTTTGAATGTAGCGTTTTTTGTCATAATGTTTATTATTTATTTGGTTGATGTATATTACATATATCCCTCTGCAATATATTGGGAGTGTTTCTGCATGTTATAACCACTTTCCTATCTCTTTAAACGTTATCAGTCGTTTGCGATATAGTGAGCTCAGAGCCACGGGGGTCAGACATGCCCATGGGCGTGGCTAACTCGCTTCTGGCGAAATAACAACGCCGATTGGTTCAGCGCTGTCAAATAGATTCAAAATGAACCAGGTCTACGCCAGTAGGAGGGAACAACTGCAAACACTCGACGTAGTGAGGCCAGACCAGATTAACTTTGTGAATATGGTCTGCTTACACCAGGCTACAGTTAAGACTAGTATCTCCATGTTATCCAAAAATAGCCACGCCTGTGTCCATATATTCTGCAAGAGAGATAAAATATAGTATATCCCATATATATTATATATATATATAATTAAGCAATAACACACGAGAGGGAGTGCGTCAGACTGAATATCCGCACGGCTGTGATACGGTCGTACTAGGCCGTAGGCAGAGCGCCTTAGATAACATCAATAGTTGGAGAAGTACCCGAAATGTATTGTTCTAGTTAATGTAGGGAATGATTGAGAGGGAGTTAACATTTCGAACACAGCTCAGTTCGCGTTATATGCATTTATTCAGACCACTGCGGTAGTATTCTACTACTGTACGGTACACGATCGTCGCTCACTGGGTGTTATTGTCCTTCGATCTCATAAAGCTCGTCGACGCGGGGAAAACTGGACTCAAGTCGTGCATCGGTAGTGTGCGTGAACTTGGCATAAACCTTCCCCTTCCCCAGTCTCACTCAAACTGAACATGTGACAATTAAACAATAGCATCGGTAGTGTGCGTGAACACGGCATAAACCTTCTATTTCCCCACTCAAACTGAACATGTGCATATGCACTGACCGTATGATTGTAGTCCGTGCTAGTTCTGCATAGAAAATACTTCTATAGTAAACCCAAATAGTACTCACCTATAGACCGATTTTACTTGTCCTTCTTCGTGCTTACACGGCAAGATGAATGTTTATTGCCGTTGCGTGTTGCCTTTTAGCTTTGGATATGGCTACCTCGCTGTTCTTCGTGGTTTTTGGCGGATCGCAACCAACTGAGGCACCTACAGCGCCACCTACTGTACCGGAGTGTGATGTCGGTCCCCCCCATTTATTTTAAATTACATATAGTTTCTGAAAACATAAATACAACAAAGCATTGTAAACATGTTTCCTCAAAGCATTTAATCTGCACACAATGAAATCAAACATCATTATGAGTTTCAGTGTAAATTACAACCAATATTTTTTTTTATAGCCATAATGGGTAAGTTACTCTGCAACAGACTTCCATCAAGGAATTGGGTACGGGGGGGGGACAATGGGGAATATTTATGATCCTCCCCCCAACAGATACTTTACATGCATAGAAATAAAACAGAAATAAAACACATTTTACTATCGGGTGTGAATAAAGCTTGGTGAGATCTACATTTAAGTGTAAAGGCTAATCAGAGAGCAAAGCATACAGATTTAAAAGTACAGACGCAACAGAACAAATAAGAGGTGCTGCCAAATAGCTATTGGTTGAAGCGGTAGAACATCATGGCAGACATGCTGTTCACGTGTATCTGGTGTTCAGCATGAACGTGTACGCTGATTAGCTGCTCAGACACGTCTGTTTAACAGACACTGGTTGACGACCTCTAGCAGCTGGGAGTTCTCCAGAGCTGCAGCGACTCGTTCTTTGTCTGCCAACTGCTTGTTCACCGCATCCTCCGAGGCGTGTGTTCCTGGACTGATGTGCACGTCAATCTTGAATCTCTCTGGCAGGGACCGGAGCAGCTTGACCTTGATTGACAGGCCAATGAGCGTGGCCATACTACAGTGGGGGATGGTGGGGGTGAATTGTACGCCCACCTTACTTTCAGAATCATTCACATTGACTCGGACTTGTTCCACAACATTGAGTTCTTCCAGTGACAGAGGATGTTCGGGGTCATTTATTGATCTGATCAGATCAAATATTTCTCGGTCATCAATAACATCATGAATGTCCTCGTCTTCATCCGATGTAGTGTGCAATCTGTCTCCAGACCGCTGGAAGACCAATGGGTTGGCGTTTTCCAAACGAGTTCCCCCAGACATTTCAAATACGTTTATAATAGCCGGAAACGAAAACAATGTCAAGAACACAAAGTCCAAAGGGCCAGGGATGCGTCCGAATCTGGCCTTTCAATCCTAAAAGCTGTCTTCCAAAACCTGTATCCTATTAGCACTGCGTCACAAGAGCAACTCTGTGCTGAAAGAGAAAGGCTGGCTCTGCGAGACTAGAGAAATTGTTGGCTGATCGCAACCAACTGAGAGGTGCATACATCGCCACCTACTGTACCGGAGTAGTAGTAGCACTCCTAAAACTTAAACCGCAAATCCTGTATCCTATAGAAAATGTAACACTGCCCTCGACGCTATTCCTTCCCCACCCCCACCCCCACCCCCAAACAAATTCCCTTCACCATCCCTCCCTTCCACCCTGACCCAGACATACAGCCATTCTCTCGCCTTTCATTCTGCCTAGTCAAAATGTAATTACAAATTTCTTGAGTTGGGGTTTTAGTTAGGCTAAATTAAGGTACAAAGGATTGTCTTGCTATTCAAACATATATCTAAGTGAAATTACGCTGCAAACCACCGTAAGTAATATCCAGTCTACTGAATAAATGCAGGCCCCCTGAGTTACATTCCTAGAGCGCAGCATGTGATCTGTGGACTCGCACACACAGTAGCCTACTATGCCAGCCTTATCGAACTTGTCAAAATACTGTATAACATGTTATTCTCATTGTATTTCTGGTTACAATAGTTAACATTGGTTCACATTGCATTAGACATATTGAGGTTCAGGGGCGGAGCTAAGTGGAGGCCAGGGGTGGCCAGTGCCACCTCATTACAATCGCTTACCACCCCACTGGCCCTCCTTCGCAAGTCACTACAATTTTGCATCAGTCTATATTTCATATCTTATCTTCAGAACGGTAAATGCTAGAAGCTCAGTTTTTTTTCCCCTCATAATCCTGACATTCCGCTTAAGAGATCACTATATAGGTTTTCTTTTGGGATAGTAGGGGCTCTACAACACGGCGACAAAGTCGGATGTAAAATATCCCTCATTCTCATTTGTTTCTATTCACGGCATAGGTTTAGATTTCGTGTCATATCTTCAGAACGGTAACAGATATAAATGCACTTTTTTTCCACCATAATTCAGACACTCAGCTGAAGAGATCGCCATATAGCTTGTTATTGCACATAAGAGACTTTGCAACACCACGGCCAAGTTGTACATATAATTGCAAGAATATTCATTTATCAAATGGGCCAATTAATCAAAACAAGAAACACATGTGTATGTAGCCTTATACAATGTCCCCTGAGGGGAAAAAATAGCAATTAGATTCTATTTGAAGGATTACTCGGTTATAGATGATGCCAAAAATAATACAAACTACACTTTATTTAATTTCATGGTTTGCTAAAAACAGCATAAATGATAATATAGATAAATAAATAGAAAATAGCATACCCAGAGTAGCTCAGGGCTTATAAATAAGAGTGCATACAGTAAAAGGTATGGTCAGTCATTCTTGAGCTCAAATCAAAACAGTATCGCTCCATGGTTAACATTTTTACACATTTGCCCAATGTCCCATGTGTTCATGTTAATTTATACAGCCTCTAAACCCACCATTAATTTATACAGCCGCTAAACCCACCATTCATTTATACAGCCGCTAAACCCACCATTCATTTATACAGCCTCTAAACCCACCATTCATTTATACAGCGCTAAACCCACCATTCATTTATACAGCCTCTAAACCCACCATTCATTTATACAGCCTCTAAACCCACCATTCATGTAT
>JAODTR010044548.1:12500-19131 GCA_025399935.1 Amblyopsis rosae | reverse complement strand
GGGTCCCCTGCTGGAGCTGCTGCCCCCGCGACCCGACTCTGGATAAGCGGATGAGGATGGATGGATGGATGGATGTATGCCTATCCTCATTCCAGTATCATATGGATAACCTGAATATTACGAGTTTGGTATTTTAACATACTCCATAATAATCTAAGTGTAAATGTCTAGTGCAGTCTTGTCAGTGACAACCTTGACTATAGCCTATTGATAAGGCCGTGGTTTCATCGACGCCAGGTTATTAAATTACTGTTATCAAGGTATAGGCCGAGTTATATCCGCGGAATAAATTGGACTGCTAGTGATTGACCCGCCGACTTGACGCGAGTCCCCAGGAGGAACGTTTTTTTTTTGTTGCACGCTGTCAAGCAGGGAAAACAAGCCGTCAGCGGAGCAGTGACGGACGCGCACAATACTGCTGCTATAGTTAATTGTTGGCATTTGAGCGCGTTCCCGCGCCCAGAGGCTCACGTAACCTCCCGAGTCCTGCCACACGGGTTGGAAAAAGTACGAGAGAGAGAGGATAGGCAAATAAATAAATAAATAAATAGGCTACAAACGAACAATATGCGTAAATCAATAAATAGGCCGAAATCTAAAAACCATCCTCGACCCATATAGGTCTAGATGTAATATTTTCCAAGTCTACAACATGTTATTGAACAAGCGTGCGGTATTCGAGTCGCCATGCACAGTAACGCTTCGCACTGTTTTAACTGACTTCTAGGAAAAATATATATTCTTTTACTATTATCAGCTGCTTCAAAAGCCCTCCATCTTAACATCCACCCGTCCAACCATTGTCTTCCCTCCGTGATCAGGCCACTGTTCACCCAATGATCATATATAGCGTCCCATATGTCCATGCGCCCGCATGCATTAGCCTCTTGTCATCTGCTTCTATGGGAACCAAATTGTTAATACAGTATGGCCAGTACCCTAGTTGGCGCTTACCACTTCCTCGCATATTGCTGGATATCTACGGTACTCCAATGATAATTATTCAAATAATAAAGTTTGCCTCATGAAAATAAAAAATCAAATTAGCGATAAAGGGAAAATGGGAAATAAAACAAAGACAAAGAGGAAAGATAAAATACCTTATAAAGTTAAATACCAACACCATAAAAGTGCATAATTATATTTATATTATTTAATATAAATTAAGTAATCTAAAATATGCATGCAGGTACTGCATTCTGCAGGAACTGCAAACATATAAGCCTAGACTATGTGAATATACGGTGTGAATAGCCTATGATGTGAATAGCCTATAGCTATTTCTTTCATAGAAAGTAAACGGCGAAGCTGTGTAAATAATATCCTTCTTTGATGAACAATTAATTAAATTATTACTTTAGGCATATTTGTTTTTGCATTGTATGTCTTGCCTCCGTTCTGTAAATGGCGATTCACTTCGTCTCAAATTAAATTCTGGTTGTACAATAATTATTATAAATTAACTTTATAGTCTGTATGTCTCTCTCTCTCTCTCTCTGACACACACGCACTTACACACACACACACATGCATGCACGCACACACACGCTCTCTCTCACACACACACACACACACACACACACACACACACACACACACACACACACACACACTTCTTTATATTTGATATTGTATGTCAATTTGAATTAGTTAAGGCTACAAACATCTTATACATTTATACAGGCTGTACAATACAAATTGGAGATAAACTAAAATGCAAATGCGTTTTCTAATTTCTGCTAGTCTAATTGGGTGAGTTGTTTCTTCTAAGCTCTATATTCCAGTCCATTAGCCAGACTTTATCCCTCAGAAATGCCCCCTGCTTAGTAGGTTTACAGAACCTTGTCGCGTCTTACCGTAATCTGGAAATGAAATGTAAAGCAGGATTCTACTGTTTATACCGTTCATTCATCCTTAAAGTGTTTGCCAAAAAAGTTCATGCTTAACCAGATAGCCTAAAGCCACAAACACTACACGCATATTGTGCACATTCTTATAAAAAATTTGGGGTTTAAAAATATCACAAATACCATGACAAAAAAACAGCCCCACGCCATAATGTAAACGATTGCATTCACAGCCTTTAATATTAAGGTTATTATATTAAAGGAAATTTAAAAACTCCACTACCACTCACATTTATTCTGATATTCCTAATATGCCAGTAATGGAACATGAGCGTGCCGGCCTATGGAAATGCTTACAGAATACTGACATTCCCTACTGAACACGACTGCACGCACTCTATATCTTAGTATCCAGCAAAGTTTGCTGGTTTTCCCACGAGGACAAATGGGAGAACTGGGGCGGTAACACAAACCGGGAAATCGGGCGTGCCTCTGTCAGGGCGCGTCACGTGATCTTGAATGTTCTGTCATGCAACACTGCAAGACTGATGAGACGGTTGAAAAGCAGACCGCAGTGACTTAGGTTACACAGTTCGACAGGGGCATGTCCAGCCAGCATGCAGAAATATGAGATATAAAAGTCATGATGTTCATGGGATTGCAGAATGTATTACATTTTTGCAAATGACATAAAATAAATAAATACAAAATAATTAAAATAATTATACTGAGATAATACATCCATATCTGTATATTTTTACATGCTGTATTGTCACCTTTGAAAGGTCAAACCTTACTGCTGCTGAAGATAATTACACTTATTCAGGCTCAGGTATTATCTTGTAAAATACTTGTCATAAATAATAATGGTGTTTATAAGTGTTGTAGGCTACACATATAACCTTTCTGACCCTCCACATAGTTCTATTTCATTTTTAGTGCAATAAAGCACTACTTAATAATTATTTTGTTTAAAATAATATAATTTTTTCATGTGTCCTGTAACATAATACAGACAGATATTTTTGTCTGTCTATTATAGACAGGCAGAATTATATGTATTTATTATGTTCGATTATTATCAACTCCATTTTCACTTCCGTGCCTGGCTGGCTGCCTCGTTTCTATTGGCCGCGCGGGTGTTCGTCACAGCGCGCTGACGTAAAACCGCCGTTGCGCGGCGCAAGCCGTAGGAATGAATGGGTTTCAGAGCACATCGGTGCCGCTATCGCTTCCTGTCTGAAAGGGCCTTTAATTGTAATTGTTAATAGTAATTTTTTTCATTTTCATTGATTGATTACTGTCTATTATTACGTAAAATTATCTCAGAGAAAATTGAGACTTTAATGGATCAATGGGTGAGGGAATAGGGTATAGCGGTAGGTAGCCATTTTTGTAGTCTTAGCATGTGGGTTAATTGAGAACCACTTTTGAAGGCTATTCAAGGACAACCTTGTCATCCATTAAAATCTCAATACCAATATGTAAAAACTTACATGTAAGACTTACATAATTGCTCACTTCAGGAAACATCCACCATTATAGGTGAGGACTAAGGATTATAAAACTAAAATATGGTAAAACTGTATAAACCGTCATGTTAGATGTTGTGAGTTAAACCCTCCAGGTTCCTGCTAAATGTGGGATTTAACGGTATAGAGCCGAAGTCACTTCCGCATTATGGGACCTTAGTTTGGAAAAAATATATAGGCTATGGCGAAAATAACATGATTTTTAGATCCCGTTTGCTTTGTGGCACGAAGGACACATATGATGTTTGACTATTTAAAAGAAAATGATTCGAGTCAAGAATGTCTCAGTTTGTCATTTGTTGAAGTATAAGACTGTGAAAGTATGTAATTAGTAAGACTACATACCCCGTGTCGCGTTAAGCGTCATGACGTTTTTGCGCCACAATCCACAGGTTGAAGAAAGCATCGTTTTGGTGACGTGTGTTGTGCAAGACGAAAGCTGTGCGGTTACACACAAAACTAAAGATTACTTAATAGTTTCACAACAAACTGCAACGTTCTTGACTTGAACACTTATCTTTTAAATAGACAAACATCATATGTGTATACTTCGTGTCACACTTCAAATGGGATCTAAAAATACTTGTATTCTCGCTGTTGACTACTAGCGTATACATAATTTTTCCAAACTCCTCATATTGATGGTAAAAAAGGTACTGTATAATTTCCTTTTTAAACCAAAACATAAATATATCATAAACAAATATGTAGTTTCACAATAATAATAATTATTATTATTATAATAATTCTAATAATTAAACATTATATATATATATATATATTTTTTTTTTATTATTTTTTTTTTTTGTATTAAAAAGTCTTACTATTTAATTTCAAATGGAAGATGCTGAGTCCAACGTTCAGCGCTCAGCAAATAGCCCATAAGGTAAAATAAAATGTGATTGTGTGTGCTGTCTTTGGTTGTATTGATCGGCCTCTGTCTGTAGTCTTCTGTTTCCAAACTCAGTCTGACTCACAGTCAGACAAACAGGAAGGAACACATGAGCGCACTGCCTGAGGAAGGACACTTTTCTGTTGTTGTAATCCTATGACTTCAGAGGTGTTTGTCAATGTGAGAGATTATTCTGCTCAGCGGGCTTTAGCTCTCTGTTAGGTGGCAGCTAATCTAAAAACCTGAAGTTTAAAGGGTGACTGAAAACAACTGACCCTTCTGCAACTAAACAACGTGCTTTTAACAGGCCATTACATAGGCTTTCCACTCAACTAATCCCAAACTCCTCCATAGAAAAGTGCAAAAACCAAACAAGGTATCCATGGGAACTGTACTGATTATCCTGCAAGAAAGTAGTTCAAACTAAAAAGTTTGATTAAATTCCATATATATGATGTTGGGGATTAAAATACATAATTTAAAATGGGCAGTGAAATTAAAAAAGTAAAACAACGTGAAGTGTAAAATAAAATTATCAATATGATTTGGAATTAATATTGAAATCTTTCTTTGAAGCATTTTAGGCATTATATGAAGAAAAACTATATGGAATTGCAATAAATTTTAATATTCTGTATTAAATATAAGTAAAATAACATGCAATAATAATAATGCTTTACAGATCCAAAAGGATTGCCTCAATTTAAGACCCAAACTTATTTTCAAAAGTACTGAAAAGGTTTAGTTTGAGACCTAAAAACTAAATTGAATTACTAAATTGAATTAGACTTTGAACAAGTATAATTTGTGAATTAATTTTAATAAAATGAAAATCAACAATTTATTTAGTTGGTAAAAAACACAAGGATGACCCTGAATAACATAATAATATAAATAATACTAATTATAATAATAAAGTGCTATGAGTAAACATGAACATAACATTTGTATTCTATTTAATTTATAATTTGTTTTAATAATATTATGTTATATGTTATTTATTCTAATTAATGTTACTTTATTCAAACAGTAATTGTTTCAATTTCACAGTATATGAAATGATCATGTATACAGTATATTTTATACTGTAAACTATATAACAATTATTCTTATTATTGTTTTTTTTTTCCAAATGTTTTTGCTGCTATTGAATTATGTCAAGGTCTTTGTTACATATGAAAAAGCACAGACATGTATCAAATACTGTAATAATTAGTTAGGAAAGTAGTTTGTGCTGTTGTGTTGCCTTGTGTTGACATACATAACAATGTAAAGTATTAACATAGAAATCTGAATAGTCTTTTCCTCTTAGAAAAATTGTGCAAGGCTTCTGAGAATGGACCCGTAGACTCTCCACTCACTAATTTCATACATTCTGAACTTATTATGCCCATATTCACTTCCAGTTTGTCTCGGAGGTCCTCTCACCAAGCCCTTTCATATATTCTGACTTGAGAACTTATATTGAAAGGAAAGATGGCCGTGCATTTGGCCCAGTTGCTCCCAGGCTTTGTAACTCTCTCCCTTTAAAGACTCATCTCTTCAGGCAAGCCTATCCTCAGCAGTAGTGTTTATTCACCAGGTAAGTATTTCATGCAGACAATATAGATTTCTACACAAGTAACAAGAGAAGGCAACAGTGCTAGCAACCAGAATAATTCAAAAAAATCGAGCCCACATACAACGGCAGCAAAAATATCCCACATATAATATCTCTTTACAACCACACTAGTGATGTTCGCACCAGCATGCAAGCTAATCATATTTATGAATGCACCGACAACCGCTAATAGCATGTGTCACATGCAATCTCGCTGTCACTGTTTGATAACATGTCTATAGGGCTGTCTGTCACAGTTCTATTTCTTGCATGTGGAGATCTAAAACACACCAGAACATACTCAATCCCAGCAGAGGGAAGGCGATCCAATGGAGATGGGATTAATCTACTGGTAGGCTAAACACAGCTCACATCTCAACACACTGATCTACAGTGTTTTCATCAAGAGTTATACAGTATATGTCTCTCATAATGTCTATTGGAGATTGGGATGCGGTTATTACACAAGTTACTGATTCAATTTAACATGCCAAACAAATTGAATTTAGTGAACCGTTTCAACCATTGTTATGACACATTAATAATAAGATTAAGAAAATTGTATTTTATAATATAATTACACTAATACAGCCGGATGTATATTGTGCTATAATATAACCCAAGAAGTATTTTACACTTTAAACAATGTGATATACAGTATAGTTTCAACAAAATGCTACATAAAATGGTCAATCTAAAACTGCATTAGCATAGCAATATACATGAATTCTGTCCTCTACCAGCAATATTTGCAGTTACT
>JAODTR010044548.1:0-7500 GCA_025399935.1 Amblyopsis rosae | reverse complement strand
AGGAAATCACATTTTCTTATCAAACTGGCAGTTAGTGTAACCGCAATTATTTTCAGGACTAAATTAGCTTGAGTCAAGAATTATCAAGGCCTTGTCAAGAATGGCAAATCATTTAGTTTTTTCTGTTTATGTACATTTCATAATCAATATAGTTAAAATCAAATACTATATCAAAGCTTTTACCTAAATGCACCTACTACACTCATATTAGCAGTAAAACCTATATTAGAGCCTTTGCCAGATATTAAAATGGTTCTATATGACTTTCTGCCTTTGGTGTCCAGACCCCCAGTTTGAGAACCATTGATATAGAGCACTACCTTATATACCTTATACCTCTGCCGGGTGCAAATATGAAGGCATAGATTTAATGTACTTGGCTGTGAGATTAAGAGGCACCCCAGGAGACAAATTGATTACTGGTAATGCTACAGTACAACCAAAACTTAATGAAAACATTTATACTGCTTAACCTGCCCTTATTTTTGATGTGCATTATACTTTAGTTAGTTGCAGTAATACGTTTGGTAATTTGCATCGCCCCCAAGGTGATATTCATTTCAACAGCACTTACTGTTGGTGTTTCTGTGATGTGAGAATTCAGAAGAAATATTAAAAACAGAATAGGCATTTATAATGTCACTGCATTACTTTAACAAATAATTAAATGGTATAAAGAACAGTTTAATAACAAACATAGTTTCAGCAAAAATTATGGTTTTGCCCACATTTGTAGTTTGCTAAAGGAATATCCTACTGGTGTTTTCTGGTAATTCAGCTGTCTTCCAACACATGCTTACAGGTCACTAATGTTATGCACCCCTAAGGGATAATGCGGTCAGATAAATGGGAGCTTTATTTCATAATCCTGCCAACACTAAGAACTGCATCTGGCCACAGACTCCATTCCTGAATATAGTAAACATGAAGCATATAGCATATAGTGGCCAATACTGTCTAATATCAGGCTTGCACAGTGGCATCTATTTTTGCAGTGAGTGTTTTAATAGCTTGGCCAATGTAATGGAACCCATGAATCAGAAGAATGGCAAATTAGCTTTGCTAGCAAAAACTTCAATATGGCCCATGCAAGCTTTTCCAAACAAATACACTCTAGATCGTAAATGTACATTAGAATTAATTTCATGTTCATAGTCAGCTTACACTGAACCACAGAGCAGAAAGATTGACTCATCTACAGAATCAGCTCCACTGACAGATGTCATAGCGCAAAGCATTGTGGGAAAGTATTGGTTGTGTATTGCACAGCGTATCTACACTTCCTCCTGCCAATTCATGGCTCTCAAGTACGGAGAGCTGTGTCGGTATCGTTTGTAGCAACTGAACTTAACAATCAGTGTCGTATTGATAGATACACGGGCGTGGTTTAGATATGCCGACAGTGAAAACGACCATTTGATGCTTCATCAAATCAACTGCCAAGTATTTTTGTGCCTGCCCTTTTCAAACAATTTTAATGGATGGCTCCCCAGATGGACTTGTGACTAATAATCCATCTGGCATGTCAGGAGAAATTATGCAAAACATTTATTGGAAAGATTATTGTAGAACTATTGTAGTGTCGCATTTTCGCATTGGTCATATAAACACGAATACAACATAAAACACAAACAGAAAACAACATTAGAGAGCAAACATGCACTGCAAATAGTACTGATCTGATCTGAGAACTGGTGATTTTGATTTCAAGAAACGAAGCATTGACCCTATATTGTACTGTATATATAAACAGGAATAATACCACATATAAACATGCTTCCATCAAGAACATTTTCCTTTGAGGGTTAAAATAAAATCCTATCGCTAAGCGCTACATGTAACCAACGCCGGCCCATAGTGTGCTTGATGACTTGTAGTATAATTGTCGTAATGACACGGGTGTTAGTGGTGGTGGGGGGAAGGGGGGAAGGGGGCTGGGGTTATCAAGAGGAAGTCTTCAGAGAGAGGACTGCAGGCTGGCAGCTAACTTGACCTCTTCACGAGGGTCAGGTGTTAAGGGGTTAAGCAAACAGCTGACAGTAATCCCACTGCCGTCTTTATCGTTCCCGGTGATTCAACTGGAAGCGTGGTTGTCCTTCAAGGGGGGATCAAAGACACGGTGATGTTTCTAAGGTAACTGGCAACGGGGCCAGTAGGGGTCAACGTCCGCTGCCTCCGTACTGCCACGGTCGGCCATCTTTAGCGGCCTGCGAGTCGATAAGATGTTTGGCCTCTTGGAAATCTGGATTTTTCTGGATATTTAAGGTGCAAGCTTTGTCACTTCTGTATGTGTCCATCACAATTCCTGTTGATGAGGAAATTCAAATGTATATAAACCTCTGGGTGCATTATCATGAAATATTAGTTTGACGTAGAGATAAAATAATATTGTTTTGTCTGTTGGGCGAATAGGAATTCAAATACATTTGACCCCTCTCACCTTTTTATTTGGCCTAACAATGGCAGCATTTGTTAACTGCGAAAATCAGACACACAAAACCAGCCAAAGCAGATTCCATTCCAGAAGACTCCACGCTCCCTGTGACATATGAGCTCACAGAGAACTTACCCCTGCTCTGAGTTCTGAAGAGACAACGTCGCTACGCTTGGCCGCTGACAAGTGTTTTGCTAATGGTATTCCTGGAGCGTAGCCAACCTGTCCTCCATGTTGCCAAAGTGGGGGGTTTCTCCCCTCTTACTGTTGGTCAATAATCTCATACTCCCCCTCTTCCTTCCCCTGGCCGGTGCACTTTCCATCTCGTTTCCTCCATTTACTCCGTTCCTCCGGCCTTGGTAGTTTTAAACATTTAGCCATACAAGGGGCTTAGCGTGACCTCTCCCTCTTGGTGACCCCTCCCTCTTGTTGTCTCTCCTGCACTTCCTCTCTCCCTTTATCGCGCATCTCTCTCTGGTTCTTCCTCTGGGTAATTGGCGTCTTTTCAGTCCTCTGTCCTTCTGGGAGTGAAGGAGGAGGAGGTCAGCTCTTCCTGGATTAGGGACACCTGTGGCTTTCCCCTTCCCCCCTTCTGAGACATGAGAGACAAGTTTCTCCTCGTGTTATAGAGAGCCCCGGAACCACCGAAGTTCAGCCTCCACCCAAGCGGCCATTTTGGAATGTCCACGATAACATGGAAGACTGCTGGGGGAGGTGTAGGGACCGGCGCGAGCCTGTGAACGTTGGCATGGAGAACATGAGACTCTAGAGTGGGGGAAGGGGTGCCTGTGTTTCTACCTGAAACAACGTCAGGGACAATTCCAGCTCCAATCGACGAGTCTCTCTTTAAAGAAGATAACGTGACACACAGATGGAATTGTCCTGGGAGGGGACCACAACGTCTCATGTCGAAATCACAATAGCCACATGGATTGCCTCTAGACTGCTCCCGTCCTCTGACAAAGCCGGAGAAAGCCGTGCATTGGGATTTGGCCAGGCGTGACCATCCCCCGCCGCCCCCCATGCCTTGGCCAAGATGTTGACAAAGAACTCACGGTTGTCATCTTCAGTCTGTGATCCGAAAGAGCGTCAACCACATTAAAATAAGGCGTGTTGCGTCTTCCAACAGCACATCACACATCATGCACACACCCGTTGCATGTCCAGTCAGAACACATCCAGAAGCTAACCAGTGTGCCCGCACCAGCCATGAATTAAACCAGTTTGTGTTACTTAGATTGAGCTGGTTTAGTACGAGGGAAAAACAAAAGTGTTTTTGCTGTGCTAAAAAAATGTCCCTTAATCTCTGTCTACACCGGGGCTATTCAACTCCAGTCCTGGAGGGCCGCACCCTCCATGTTTTAGATCTCTCCCTGCTCACGCCTGATTCAAGGTTGTTAGATCCATTTGAATCAGGTGTGTTGGAGCAGGGAGAAATCTAAAACATAGGTTTGGCCCTACAGGACTGGAGTTGAATAGCCCTGGTCTACACGCTACACACTAAACACTTATTATACTATTTAGTGTGCAGGTACAGAGGCAAAGCATTGGGGATGCAACATTTTCTGTTGCATTGTGGGAATTTTGGATTACACCGTTGTGAATAAACTGAATGTGCATAAGTAAAACTGCAGGTCACATTTACTGCAGCTTACAGTGAACAGGCAGTGATTTCATGCACAGGTACAGAGTCTGTTACATGTGGTCGCAAAACATCTTAATAGACTTTGCCAGAGCCATGGAAATAAGAGAGTTGCGCCATCTCAGCAACTATAAATATATACTATAAATAATTCCCAGAAGTTAGCCTAAATACTAAAAGTGCACTATAAATTCTATTTTAAATCTAAATCGGTACATTTATTGACTATTAAACACCAAAAAACTTTAAATATCAGTATATTAAAATTGCCCCAAGCACTTCCGGGATCTATTATGCCATAGGTTTTGCCTCTCCATAAACCATGTGACCAATGTAAATTTCAAACTTCCGTTGGCGTAAAAAAACTGTATGTGTATGCTGACTAAATGTGGTAACAGTGTGTCTGTGTATTACATTAAATCATAGTTTGAAACAGGCCAGAGCTATCTCACTGTCCACAGCCTTTGCAGGATAACCCACATCCAGCCGACAGCCATTCCCCATGACTGCTAAATACAGTATACTGTATATACAATACTACTTATTGTTATGACCACACACACACACAAAATATATATTTTTAACATCTGGACGTACACAGCCATGTACAAAAGAGACAACCACAGACACACAAACAGTATGTACACCACAACACATAATGACCTATCCAATGGCAAGCACGCAAGCACGCACACACACACACACACACCAGACACATTATCCAATCACACAGACTGCAAGTTAAATAGCAACCTCCATGATTTCAGTTCCATTATGACCACTATACCCAGACCATCACAGAACCTGCATATCATCTAGACGATAACGCATCTGGGCCTGTAACTACTTCCTTCTCCACAAGCTTCCCACTCTCATTTCCAGAAAACTGACTTCACCTGTGGCCGTCGGTTGATGGTCCACTTGGAAAATAGATATATTTCCCCTCCGGCTGTGTTTCCAAACGTTGGGCAAACATTATAGAGGAACCCGGGTCACCTGAGATTATATATTTTTCTTTATTTAACCATCCCCCAGCCAAAAACAGATCAGGTAATACAATTGAGATGTTTGTTCTCTGTGAGTGTGTTACATTTGTTACATGACAACTTACCTATGGTTTATAATATGTTCAAATGACAGTATTACTTCTTTATAGTAGATTACTAAATGCTATGCAGTTTGACTATTTTTGACTATAAAGTAAAAACAAGTTCAACACTTCATTTCATAATCACTTTTGCTGAATATAAACTATACATATTGGGTTCCTATGCCAGATCTTGTGTTAAAAAGCCAATATCCACTTCCAGTATCGTTGCTGATGTTCATTTGTTCAAATGGAAGAATTCACACTGCATCTCTGTCTGCAACCCTGTTTTAATAACAACACCTAATAACAAAATGGAAGCACAACTTTTTAATCACTCAACACAAACAACATAGTGCAGGCTAATAATGTTCAGCACAACTATATGACTGTACCCCATACACTCGCAGCATATGGCACGAGGATAACAGGCTTTACACACCCGGCAGATGTCTATAAATATTATGCTACATCTATAGCATAATCCTTGGATCCTTCAGCTGTCAATCATCTGTGGTTACAGTGGGAATAGAGATGCGTTCAAGTTGGGCGACCTGGGGTGACCCAAGGTGACCTGAGGGGAACCCTTGAGGCAAATGTGTTTAAACTTAAACATTTTAAAGTTTTGTGTAAACATTCCAAATTGCTAAACTGAAACCGTGGGGGGGTTTACATGTCTCCTACCACAGCCCTGGCTATGTAAGTGGGAACACAAACAAAGTGTGACAGACCGCACGACAATGTGTGGTGAACGTCTGACGGAGCACGACCCTCTATGGCATTGCAGGGAGACGCGTTATTGTTTTGTGTTCGAGTTCAAGTATAAACAGTCTTTCTCCAGAATCACTGACTGCACCTTTAACACTGAAGACCTAAAGAACATACACTGACACTCGCATACATAGCATGTGTCTCCCAACTGATTCTCCCGGCAGTAATCCAGTAAGTCATTGCCTCAGTGGTCAACAAAACATCTGGGTGTCGGGGGTGGTTTAACATAACACATAACTACCCTCAGTTACTCCAGTTTGCAGTATCAGGATTGTTGTATCCTTGAAGATATATTTACATTTAGGAATATAAATGGAAATGTATTTTGAAGTTAATTCAACTACAAACGAGTAACATGAGAGAATGTCCACTGTCAGTATACAGGGAATATTCCCGCTCAGCCGCTCCCAGTCTGTGGGATGCTGTGTCTGACCACCTGATGACACCACAGACTCGATGTTGTTAAACGCGACCTTAAATCCCACATTATATAGATACGCTGTTTTTGTTGTTGTGTGTTTAAAAAAAAACTTCAGAAAGTTTATAAAGGATTATAAAGTGTGTTACAAATAGAAAGTATTATTGTTATTATTATTATTATTATTATTATAATATCAGGACATTTTAGTAATCAATGAAAGTAAACGGTGGTTGAATAGATTATACATAATATGGATTACATTTTGGCGTGCAAAATGTGAAATGTGTAGTGTAAAATAAAGACTGGAGTCTGAAGCCAAACCACTGCAGCTGTGTTAGATGTTATGTGTTTTGTCCCTGAACATCTGGGATGTCTGGAGGAGCAGTTTTACATTAACGCCTGACCTCCTGGGTGCAAATCCCACAGAGTCCATATCTGAATGGCGGCTTGTGTGCTTTAAAGCCGCCTGCATCTGCTGTTGCCATGGAGACCACCGTACAGGGCATGAGCAGGACGTGTTTCCTCTCCGAACCCCGCTGGCCCTCTGTGAAGTGTGAGGGGTGTTTAAAGGTGGAGTCAGGCATTCTGGGGAAGGACTGTTGCTATTTGAACTCGATCGAAACACAAAGCCACCTCTCCCTTCAAAGCCACAGTGTGCTCCCTCAGAAGCTCCACCCCAGCCCCCCCCCCCTCCCCACACACATTAGAACATTAGACACATATTGCCAAGGCTGGGATAGCGTTGTGTGGTGCGGTCTGTACCACTTTGTTTATGCTCTCGTTTACAGAGCGCACACACAGAACAGGCAGCTAGCGGACTGTTGGGGGATATTCACTTGAAATTGCTGACTTTACCTTTAACATAGAGTGCATGTGTTTTAAATAAGCAGCCTCACCTGTGCTCCAGCTTAGACCCTGGGAGATGGTAATCTTCTGCAAATGTACTGTAAATGGATATTACTGATATTGTGGTAATGATGATGACAGGGATTGCGTGCGGCTTAGCGTTTGACGTGCACACACCATATTGGACACCGACAAATGGTTGTGCGCTTGTATGGCTCTGGGGCTGTTTGGAGCTGTGTGCGTGTGGGGGGGGGGGGGGGGGGGGGGGGGAAAAAAAAAAAAAAAAAAACAAAGTTTGT
>JAODTR010044537.1:0-17500 GCA_025399935.1 Amblyopsis rosae | reverse complement strand
CAACCGCTACTATTACACACCAAAGTAACTATGGAGGTTACATGCTTTTGACGTATATGGCAAATACAATTTACCAAACGTATTGTGCTGAAAAGCATGGCCTTACATTTCACGATTCCAGATAACCTAACATAAATGTCCAGCTACGCTCTTTTTCATACTTTCATAGTTTTTACGTTAAATTATTTTTAGATACTGCACATTATACCTTGTCAGTCTCAATTTCACACACCACTTCATCTTCAGTCACAGAGTCACCAACAGCTAGAAGGAAACAAATACAGCCACCCTTTATTTTGCCCTATAAAGCTACTTTAATCCATTCTTTTGTATATCCACGTTAAATCTGAACTGATTACCATGCCAAGACAGGTATACCTTAAGAACCCAGCCATATTAGTTTAAGGTATGGCAAATCAACAACTATGAAGACTACAATGTACTACTGTAAATGTACACTTTCATTTGGGTCAGGAAAGGCTTTTGTGGGTGGCCACAGCCATTACAAAACCTTACTAAAATGCTTAAGCGGCTGGCGCGCCTCTTAACTCCCCATACAGCCACAAGCACCTTAATATACAGTTGGATTTCGAACATAAACAGTGAGTGGAATTAGGAATATGTGCTTCTGGGGGAGCTATAATGCAATAAAGTACACCTTTATAAACGCACTGCTGTGGTTTGAGATATATCTGCCTACCTTTCTCCCACCTTACATCCCCCTCTGTGACAGACTCTGCAAACGCAGGGGTTTTGACTGTGACCACTTCATTCCCTGCACAAATAAAATACAAAAATAATTATGGAAGGCAAACTTCACAAAAATGGTTCAGTGACATGTGAATGTGACAGAGTGCATACTGTAAGTTGCGCTGGTCTTGAAGTATCTAATGTGGTAAATACTTGATGAAGAAAAGGGTTCATGTCTTAAAAAAAAAACAAAAAAAAAAACAATAAAACACGAAAATATTATTATTCCTAGACAAAAATAAAAACAACAAAATAAACAATTCCACAAAACAAGATTCCATGTTAAATGATTACAAACACATCTGGTCAACTAATCATCACATTCTACTGCATATGGAATGTACCTTTCCGTGATGAATAGGTTTTAAATCCTATATTTGCACTACCAATACAAGCAAATCTGTATCTCCAAGGATTTTTAAATTACGGTGACAAACAAACAAAAACAAGCAACATAAAACAGAAAACACTTACAGCTGAGTGTTCTTGTAAACAACTCGGTGGATGTCTGTTAGGCCTTGAAGGAAATTGAAGTTGGGTTAAGAGAAAAGGGGCTTGTTTTTGGCTAGATAATTAGAGACATCATAGTATTCTGTAACATTTTCTTAAGCGCATGCAACATACAGTGTGTGAGTGCGGTTCAGTTTAATTATATCTATATATTAACATACTATACAGTATGTGGAAGTATGCTTGCAGCAAACTTACCAGATGCATTTCGTAAATCCAGTACATTACCCTAAAAGAAACAAACGTACATGGGAAAATTATGTTTTGATTGAGTACGATTCATTTTTCTGCAGCTTCATAAACATGCATAACGTGTCATAACAGGAAAATAGTCTATCCTAGCAGAATCAAGACAGGTTATGAAAAAAATAAAAAAGTAGACGAGACTAGATCTGTTCTAGACCTAAATTATACATGTCAAGGATAGCCAACCTAGTTCATGTAGCGCTGCGACCTGTTGACAGCAATGACACGACAGCTGAACCTAGCCCTCATACCAGTGTCCGGGCTGGCACGAACCTCACGACCAGAGATATTTCAAGCCGGTAGGTCAGCTGTATACTGGACCCTATTAGGTATGTTATACTACGGCGCTGCCTAAAGCCACTATAACTTAAAGATACGATTAATGCAACAAGTGCCTGCTTCATGTCGGGCTTAATATATTTTAATCAAAACAGAAAAAGAAACAATAACATCACAGACACGTGTGGGTGATACAACTGAGAAATATAATTAACATGTTTATTAGGAGCCCAAAAAATGGCTCCTGTGAGGTCCTCTTGTCACTTGGTAATGTTTGCAGGTGACGTTCTGCCATATGGCCGAGGCCTTGCTTGTGATGAAGCTATAGGTCTGAGCACGCCGGTCAACTTCTCCTTCGACAGTCAGGTAGAATAAATAAACGTGTAAATAAACACCAACAGCGTAATGTTCACCCTACCTGGCTCAGCACTGACAGAGGTCGGCCGAGCATCCGGCAAAGACATCGGGAATGCGACAACATAGCTGAAGTCGCTCGATCACGACGTCGGGAAGTGCTGTACTCCAGTAGGCGGGCTATCGCAGCCGGGACCCACCCAGACAAAGTGGGATGTTCCATTATGGATACCATGTAGGGGAGGTTGCTGATGGCCAAATTACGTATAGTTAAGTGAAATTATTATGCGCTAGGGTCTAATTCATTTACTTGAAATATATCCAGAATTAGGACTATATTATCCGGCAAAAACAACATCAAGATGAACCTTATAAGTATACAGCACACCAGATCAAAAGGAGTCTACTAAATGTAGATATCAAAGTTAGCGTCTGTAACAATAGCCTACAACTCAATCAGACACCATATGGGATCTTGTTCGTAGTTTGAAGAAAAGAAAAAAAGTCAGTGGTAAAAAAAAGAAAAAGAATAAAAGACTAGATACAGCTTGGCTGAATTGACCACACCTCCTCCTACGGTTCAGTGGTAGATGGCCTACATTAGAAATACAGACGTCCCCGCTGGTTAGAGTGACTGGACTAGAGGTCTGAGCATCTCTCTGCAAGGTAGCAGGTAAGATAATACTTGTTCTTTTAATATGTTTTCCTGTTTTCCTTAATACAGTAGCCTAGCATAGACTTTTAATTCGCCTATAAAACACCAATCTTAAGTGAAACAATTCAAAATGGAAAGGACATCTTTCAATCTTTGCATTTTTTTAAAAGTATAGGCCTAATGGTTGTGCCATATGAAACATAACGAAACTTAATTTGTCAAAAATCTTACAATGTTGACTTAATTTGCTTTTTTTGTTGTTGTATTTTGTTAGTTTATCACTTTCCAGCCTTTGGGAAAATACCATGCATTCCTCTAGCAACATTCATCTTGATAACTGCAGTGCAGAGCATCTCTACACTATTCAACTTGATCAATCCTCAAGTTCAGATGCATCAGGTATTTCCATGCTCTTACATGAAGACATAACATGCAAGGGAATTGTACCAGAAAACACACATCACATCAGTAATGCCCTCGGTTCCTGTCTGAGAAGCTGTAGCCAAGCGAAGCTACAGAAGAACGCCCCCCATGGCAACACTATCGGGCATTTGTCCGCAAGAAGGCACTCGTCTCCTACGGAAAATGCTTATGGTCCTCATGAATGGACCCTGTCAAGAGGTCATCAAGCAAAGCGTGCCAGAGTTGAAAACATCATCAAGGAAATGACAGGCTTCCCTAATGGCATGCATTTCACAGATGTCATTACAAGGAAAAGTCAGCACGACGAATCAGACAACACGCAGGAGAACACACAAACAAGGGAATTGCCTTACCAACACAGCCCAGCAGGTGGAACAGGTTGCAACCATCATTGGAACCAACAAAATGCCACAGTGACCACACTACTTCAGAGCAGACATAAACCACTTGGAAACCTTCGAACAAGACTTACCCATGAGGATGCGGGGCTTGTGTCTGAAGAGGTCCATGATGAGGAGGGTAATGGGAACTCTCTCACATGGCATGCTTCTCCCAAAACATTTGAAAAGGATACATCATATCAATACAATGAGTGTGTCGGTCACTCAAGTAAAAAAGACCATGGGGGAAAAAAGCTAAAGCTGATGAACTACCTTCAGTCCAAACCTGACAAAGTAAACGCGTTGATGGCAGATATTTTAAAGTATGAACTCTCAAGAGCTGTTCGCATGAGTGTGGATTCTATTTTCAAAAAAACACAGCCGGAGAGGTCACCCTGTTTGAATTCAGAAGAAACTAATAACTTTAATCAGAGTTCCCTCACACAGCAATTCATTAGTGAAAACAACAGAAGACGTTCATGTTATAACACACAAGGAGTCCAAATCCCAGAGGCTCAAACTGAAGCTCTGTCTCTGGTCGTACACAAACCAGTGCAGGCCAAGTCTTGCAGTGCCAACCTTCTGACAGTTAGAGCTCACCAACCCACGCATCCATTTCCCAACAAACACATTGCTTTGCAGGAGGACCAGGGATCAAAGAGAGTCCCAAACACTCCCCAGCATATTAATGCACTCAGGTCCTTGCAAGATGGATATACTGGAGAAGGTCAACCAAAGCTTCTTGATGTATCCTGGAATTCAGTCAAAGTCAGGTCCAAGGTGAACTCCAAATCTGTTCGTTCTCAGACGGCAATTCCAGTGGACCCCATGTTTTTGGAAACCCTGTGCCCTCATATAAAGATTGAGTCTGATGATCTGCAGAGTATTATAAATAACCCACTTACATTGAATGTATCCTTTTGTGAAGCATTGTTACACAATTTTAATGCCACGCCAGGTCTTGTAGTTAGTGAACATCATTATGCTGAGTCAGGCAGAATGTCCTGATTGCTGGAGATTCTATTTAAACTTGGAAGTGCCTGTAGCTTTGATATTCAGGTTTATGTGCTATACCTGAAAGTACCAAATAACTTGATTCATGTGAAAAAGCCCTATTATCACTGTGTGGTTTGGTATACAAATCAGTCTTCTCACAAGCAAATGTTTTCGCTTACATATTTGACAGCTTTCGACCTTTGAGCTTAGATTCAAGGCTCAAAGGACTTGCTTTGATCATGGAAGTGAAGTGCAAAGAAAATTGCAGTTTCAAAATATTGTGCATCACATTGATTAATGGGCGTGCCTTCCAAAGAGCAATATGATTTAGGTATGTATTGTTTCCTTAACTTTGGCTTATTTAGGATGGCCTGACCACAAATCACCTGAAGAAAGCAAAGCTTATGTTCTTCTACACTCGCTACCCAAGCTCACTAGTACTGAAAACAACATTCAATGATGTGCAGGTGAGGAGGCAAACAATACAATATGGGAGTATGTTTAACATTTTATGGCATGTATAATATGTATGTATATGTATCTCAAACACAAAAATCTGACAATACTGATTTTTACATTTTATTTTTTTAAGAGCACACAAAATACAATTAGTAGCCTATAGAACCTGTCACATAAATTATAGTGCTTTTATTCACTTACCTTTTCACTCCTTTATCCACAGTTCACACGTTGCATTACCTCTCAGCTAATCAAGTGGTTCAGCAATTTCCGTGAGTTCTACTACATCCAGATGGAGAAGTATGCCCGCCATGCCATCACGGAAGGAGCGGCCAACATGAGGTCTCTGACTGTAGGAAGAGAATCAGAACTTTTCAGGGCTCTTAACATGCACTACAACAAAGCAAACGACTTCCAGGTAAAGCACAAGTAAAACATGTTTAATGGTTAGGCCTGTGTAATGCCAGAATGGTGAAAAATATATTTAGTTGAAGGTGGAGTCAGCTAGCCTGGTGTAAACAGACCCAACATTTCATTGCGAAGTGTTGCCTTCTACTGGGCATAGACCTTTGGTTAATGTTGAAACTACTGGACATCATTTAACCAAGCAGCTTCGCTACAACTTTTTTATTGCCTTATCTAGCTCTACCACCACTTCAAAACACGCTTAAGTTGAACGTCATCACACTTATCCACCCTGATTGGGCCGGCAGCAGAGTGGCTGTGAAAGGGCCAATACAAACAGGGTTTCCAGACAATAGCAAAACTAGCAAACTAGTTAAAGCGTTACTGAACCCTAAAATGTGTTTTTTGAGCTGTAAACTAAGTAATAAGACTGATCTGTGATACATCAATCAGACACATCAATGCTGGTATATATTGACAAAATTCCTGTTTTTATAAAAATTTTCATTTTATGTGCTGAAAACAGATATACACAGCATGTCGATTAAAAATCACCCCAGGACCTGATTAGTTTTCAGCGGTACACTCCGTACGCTCATGTCAAATTAAAATGTTAATGGGGGTTTCCTTCTCAGCCCCTCCCTCACACAGCTCCTTGACAACATTTTTTCAAAGATGCAGTTGCATTACCTCTCAGCTCAGAGCTGGGGTGCAGTTTCTACACATTTTTATTACTGGGTGGTGTGTAGAAAGTTGCTGCCTGTATATTTAAAAAGGTAGGGCAAGGGTCATATGGTGCTTTCTCAGAAGCGCCACCCCCATATTAGAAACGCAGTGCCACGGCTAAATTTGCATTTGGTGTGGTCTGCACCACTTTGTGATTTCATTCACGGAGCCAATAATAAAATGTTTTAGCATGTGCAACAGTGGTCGGCTGTTTAGCTTCATGTCAGGTTTGACAGCTAAACCTAAAACTATGTAGCTTTGTAAAAATCCTTGTCAAGCATCCATCCATCCTCACCCGGCTTATCCTTGTTAAGCAAAGTAAAACACATTTCTAGTGAATGAAATATGTATTTTTGCTACACTAACATAGCAAATATACATGTATTTCTAATTGGACACATTTATTTATGATGCTTGGGGGGTGAGTGTAACGGTGATCATCTGGTCAGCACAGGGCAGTTATTTCTAATTTTCAAGAAACTCTAGCGACGTATGCAGAGCCCTTTGGATTTTGGCATACATTGTAGAGCGTCAGCTTTTTACACAGGAGAGCGGGGTTCGAGTCCCAGTTGTGTAGCCATGGACGTACCCTGGCTACACATGCACACAGAATGGGCAGCTAGCAGACCTTGAATAGATATTTGGTTAATATGACAAAGCATTTATTATCTTCCAATCACTGACTCAAATAAAAAGAGTATAGTTAGCGATTGTAAATTAATACGTCAAATTCACCAAATATCTCCTCGCAGTAAGCTATCTTACTGTTTTGTGCATTCTGGGGAGTTGAGTCTACACCGCCCTGGCTCTAAATAGGAAGACAAAGTGGCAAACACCGCTTACAACAATGCCCTAGACTTCGCAATGCATTTCCAATGTATGGGGCTGAGATTGAGGGGGCACCATATGACGCTTACGAGAACAGTGGATTTGTTTTGAGTTTGAAGTTAGCAGGCGTTGCTGAAAATGACAGACCCTACATTTTGTTTGTATTAAGATGTCAATCTTATAGTAGTTATTCCCAATTATGTTACTTTTCATGTATTCAAATGAATTTTACATATCAATGGAAACGTTTTAAAGTGTACTGCTGAGTGATCTCTTATTAGAACACACAAAAGGGGATCCACCTTGTGGATAATCATTTAAGTTGGAAGAATACAACGTCCGCCATCTGTTACAAATTCCTAACAAGTTTTATTCAAAACTAGCCTTTATTTTATTACTTGAAATCCAAGATGTATTTTCATTAAAAAACAATCTTCCTAAAATCTTGTTTGAGGCATGCAAACATACAAATGATGATCGTCTGGGTCACCAAGTCAGAAGGTCATGGGTTCAAGTCCCGGAGTCGTCTACCTGTAAGCACCCTTGAACATGACAAGTCATTAAGTCACTTTGGATAAAGAATCTGCTAAATGACAAAATTGTAATACACACGATCTCTGTACTTGCTTCTCTCATTTATTCACCTCCCCGCGCTGTGTGAGTTAAAGGTGCACTCCTCGATTTATTTGAGTAATTACTCCTGTTGTTCTTTTAAACAGCTGCATCCACTTACAGTTAAATATAAACAAGCCAGGGTGGACTTTGGGTTCTAGAGGCACTACAGCAACATTAAGTGTACCTTCATAGCGGAACCACATTAACTGCAGGAAATTAGTCAAAGTCAATATTCAATCAGTTAGACGTTTGGTCTACAAAACAAGGTAAATCGGGCGGGGCGGGGGGGGGGTTTTCGTGTTACCTAGTCATAAAAATAAATCTGTTAGCAATCAGCTTTAGGCTGAAGCTACAATCTATATTTCATATAAATATACAACCATTTGGATAGTATTCAGGGTTGACTGAGGTAATACAATGATTTGCCCCCCCACCCCCATTGGATATTCTGTATTCAAGTGCAGCAGCACAGTACTGGCGTATTTATGCATTTGCCTCAAAGAGTAGTTGGTTAGAGAATCCTAGGACAGCAAAATTGCTTTGTGCATTCATTTCCAAGTGATTAACCACTTATGACTGTAGGCCAATATTAGCTGGTTAGAATGAAACAATAATTTTTTTTAAATAGTGAGTGCATGCCACATCCCCACCAAGAGTGACAGGTCCATTACACTTCTCTCCTAGGACGTCACAAGTTTCTAGCCATACTAGTGGGGTGGACATTTGTGGTTCTGATGCTGTAATTCAATCAAGGAGTGTACCTTTAAAAAGATATAGGCTGTCCTGATTTTCACACAATTAGGACATTATATTGACTAATGTTGACAGTGCCCACATTTGAGATGATAAAATCAGGACAATTAAACGTTGGACTGCAAAAAGGGTGGCAATGCTGGCAACATCCCATACAGTACAACAGGAATTTTAAAGGAGTTTAAAAGTGGATAAATAATCAAAGTTCAGAGTACGTGTAAGGGGCAGGATATTATTGTAATTATAGTGCTAGACTCCCAGTCAAGATGCCCTGGGTCCACATAATGCTCAGTTTGCTTGCAAGAATCATTTAACAAGATGCCTAACCTTTATTTACTCATTAATACATTATCCATTTCCTGCATGTTGCTTTGGACAAAACTGTTAATTACCCAATTTAAATTAAGTACACACACATTCATTTTAAATTCTAATGTTACCAGTTTCCAGCTCAGAGGAAAAATAGCAACAAGTGAAGAAATACAGATTTGAATATACAACGGTTCCAACAGTGGTTCCTTAACCAAAAGGTTGCATGTGCCGTAATTCAGTTTGCAAGCTAATTTACTCACAGTTCCAGATGTTTCAATTTATGATATAACTTACCTTGATACACGATACTGAACATCAGGCATATACACCAGGCAACCTAATGTTTCCATTTTGGAATAATTGAGCATCAATTTATATACTGTTAAAATTAAGATGTTCTTGTCTTGATTTACAGGTCCCCGACAGATTCCTAGAAGTTTCTGAGATTACATTCAGAGAATTTTACATCGCTATTTCTATGGGTAAAGACAGTGATCCTTCTTGGAAGAAGGCAATATACAAGGTAATATGTAAACTGGACAGCGAAGTCCCAGATGAACTCAAGTCACCACTCTAGTGTCACGAGGAATTTATGCTGCATGTCAGGTTTGACAGCTAAACCTAAAACTATGTAGCTTTGAAAAATCCTTAAGCATCCATCCATCCGCACCCGCCTTATCCTTGTTAAGCAAAGTAAAACATTTCTAGTGAATGAAACCTGTATTTTTGCTACACTAACATAGCAAACAATACATGTATTTCTGATTGGACACATAATTTAGTGACACATTTAAGTACCAAAAAAAAGTCCTTCCACCCCCCTTTTGAGAATGACAAAACTAAATTAAATCCACAACACACTAGAAAAAGTTATTTAATAGACAAGTCTCACTGTTAAACATGTAAATTATACAAAAATGTAACTAACATTGCATACAATGTGTTGTATAATATATAAATTAACAATTTATGTAAAAAAAAATATATACATGTCAGATGGGAATATCTTCTTTCCTCTATACTCACCATGGAGATCCATACATTCCATTTATAAACAAAGACTTGGGTCTCCTTCTCCAAGATTCCTCATCTTTTCTTCAGCTGTCCCACAAATGTTGATAGGTTTCAGGTTTCTGTAATGTGCATTTCTGAAACCTTTTATATCAATATTAAATGTCTTATTTTCTGAAAGTGTATATATGTATGCATGTATGTATGTATGTGTGTATATATATATATATACACACATACACACACGCACTGGGAGCAAGTTGTAAACTTTGATTCATTGAATACTTACAAAACATTGCAAAATTGTGCACAGAATCCACATTGAACAAATCGCTTGGTGAAAGTATATTGCATAGACTTGTATTATTGTTGGTAGTTCCAATTTCTGTTGCAGGTGGAATTAAATTGCTGTACGTTCACTCCAAAACAGGAGAAATGAATGTGTGTTTATATTTATATTATATTTCACTTAACTAAATAAAAATTAGATGCAGATTACATATTTTAAATGTATTTGTTTCAGATGCAAGTTTTCTATAACCAGTATACTAATTGTTAGGCAATGTTTATAGTTTGATTACATATACAACTGTAATGGTTATTCAATAGCCATGTAATATTTTGTTAACATTTAAGTTTAAAAAAAGCCATTCAGTGTGGCACTGTAAAATATTCTGACACACTATACAAGTTAGTTACGTGTACACATTCTGTATCATGACTAAAGTACATGTAAGAAGCAAATACTTTGCTTCCCTTAAATTCTTTGAGCCCCAGTTTTATGGTGTTTGTTGTCTTTGTTGGCAAGTAAAGAGCAGGTTTCAAAGCTAATTGCTATGAGTTTAATGGTTTAACCAATCATCTGTATTTCTGCAATCTCTCTCTGGGGATAGTTGGCCCCTATCCCCATTTTATCATCATCCATAAATGTTAAACTGGCATTACGTGTGGGTAGTTATAAAGCCTTTGCATATGGCACAAATTAGAACCATGATCATCAAAAGCAGTCCTGCATTTGCTGAGAATTACCATTCTCTAAGACATAATTCCCCAAGAAAATGTCAAGAATTTGCCAAACGAATGAAAACAAATGCTGAAATACATGCCACGGAAGACCCTCCACAACACTTCATAGTAACATTACATGTTTGTCTGAACATTTTAACCATGTCCTGTTATGAAAAGAGAAGGATAAACTGGTGCCATACTGCATGTGGTAGACTATACATCTACAAAGTAGACATTCAACATTTTTTTGTAATGTTAGCCAAGGGGTTTCACCCCCATTTGAATACAAATCCATGAAAAAAAAAAATATGCATTTATATACTGTACATAAAAGGATTTGTGTCAACTGTTTTTGCCTCACTGAAGGTTCACATTATTGATGGTGATTGTCTTTAATAGAATTATTAAAGAGTGCTGAAACTCAACACGTGTCAGAAAATGGGTGTCGTTTTATTTATTTTTTTCAGCGTTTATTCATGAATAAAGTAACAGTGCTACAGTTACAGTACACAGCTTGTAGAGTAAAAAACACCAAAATAAATGTGCCTTGGTACCAAAGACTATTTGGAAGAAGCACAGCAATGACAGTAAACTAAACAATTACTTAATATTGAGAACACTTGATTAAAACAAAACTACATTGTCACTATACACTATATTAAACAACTGAGAAGTGTATAAGCACTTTTTATGTGATGAGCTGAGTGTTGAACTGCAGACAAGGTTCAAAGATTTCATGAACTGGACACCTGCAGAACAAATTCAAATTAAGAAATATTTTCTAAAATAAATAAAAAAAATAAGATGCTATTTAAACAGTACAATTAATACTATAATCTTATTAAAGAGCAAAACTCTGTATGCAAAGGGTCTATTAATAAACCACCCAGCAATAGCACTTATTTGCAAAACATTTATATAATTGCTTGCTAAAAATACTAGTGGGGTCAAATAATCTGGAAATCATCAGTTTCAATTAATCCAGACTGATTTACCCCACTTATTTTAGTTAAACAATACTAAACAGTTCACTTTAACACCTATGGCATACTTATGAAAATGCTGAATGTTATCAGATAAGGGAGTAATCGATTAGATTGTGACATTACCGTTCTTACAATTGTAAATGATAGCCAAAACAGTATGTATAGCGCTCATATATTTAAAAAAAAAAGATCAGGAGACAACTCAAGGTGAACACACATACCTGTTAATGACAAAACAAGGGTAATAGGGCTCTCTTCTTAGAAATACTTAGTTCGGTTGAGAGCTTTCTGTGCCAGTTGGCCACTCTCATCAGTTATTCTCTCCCAGTCCGTTTGACCCACCACAAAGCCAATAGCGCGCTTGCGATCTGCATCTTTCTGCTCTTCCAGATCAGCCCATCGAACCTTGAAAGAGATTGACGGGATTCTTTGTCATGAGCAGGAAAATAGACCACAATATAATTTTATCAATGTGACTTTAGTGTCATATTTAAAAGGTGCACCTAATACTTGAAAGCATCACATTAAAAGACTTCCTATGGGCAAATGCAAAGGATAAAGCTAATGTTATGTAATGCAGGTTTACCCTTTTCTTTCCTGGCTCAGACATGCGCGTAGCATAGTCGTCAGGCAGCTGAAGGAAGTCGTCCAAGTCTGCCACACCATCTCCTTCACGTTTCCTCTTCCCACCCCCTCTCAGGCCATCCAGCTTATCTGTATGAAATGAATATAGCTGTCCAGGTGAGCTCCAATATCCCATCATATGACACTATTTTCCACATATTTATCCAGGTATGGGTAACAAACAGCCCCTCCCCATACCAATTTAAAACTATTATATTTCATAAATTTCCATGTAAAACGGACACATTGTCAAATTTGAGTCACTTTCAGAAAACCTTAATGAATGAAAATAATTACTTCAGCACTTAACATTTGATTTACTTTAAATATTAATTTCTTTGTTGTTGAGAACTAGAGATAATTTTGAGACAAGATGAAGATGGAATCTGTGCAACCAACTGGATGATCGCTTTAAAGTATGAAATAAAGGCATGAATTTGTTCAGCACCACATGGTATATAGTGGTGCTGTTTAGTTAAAACAGGTGAACATCACTATAAGAAAGGACACTACATGAGGTGAAGTTTGAATTTACACGATGACCAAATTAACAATGTGGAGTGCATACATATATATACAAAGGAGAATGTCAAAACAGGGGGCGGGGCCGGGCGGGGGGCGCAAGATAGAGAAGAGGCAGAAGAATAGGCTTACCGAGCTTTGCTTCAGAAGTGTCCATCTCCCACTTGCTTTTTGGAATGTAACCCTAAATTATACAGAGAAACACTGCAATGGTTAAACCTCTGCATAGTAAAGAGGATTAGGGCGGAGAAGGCAGGGGAAAAAGGATATGGTTAAAATACGTTTCTTCAGTAGATTTTTAAAGAATAAACATTCAAGGACAATTGCAGGAATGAAACCAAATGAAATAGTACACCGTGACATGCAGACAGTGATATTTAATCTTTAGGTTGTTCTTGGGTACTATTTCAGGCTATTACAAAGAACTTCTAGGGATGGCCCCAAACACCCATTTATTCGGGCATTCGCTCTTTGGGCCCAAGTTTGATTTTAAACATTGCAATTTGAGTATTCATTTCCCCCCCCACATTATGCATGTTCTCACGTTAATCCCTACTTTCTCCATTAACCCACATGTTAAATGTCATTGCCTGCCCTAGGCTGTGCCATTAACACAATCGATTGCAATTGGCCCCGTCTGTAAGAGGGAGAGGCTATTCAATCAACACACTCTTATTGGCTCATATATGCTTTGGACAGCATCATTTGACATGTCAAGCAATTTTGAGCGCATGGCTATGTTTACATGTGTTCACTGAAGCTATGAATGAAGATTATGGCTGCCTACACCAAGAAAGTTTTTGATTGGTGGACTAGGAGTACCGTTATTTGTGGCCTGGTGGATAATGAGTCTTCATAGGCGAGTAGTTTACTCAAAGTTAAGTTTATTGAACTTGTCGTACAGTTATGTGCACATATTGAAAACCTGCAAACAGTTCTACCGCAGGTATTTAACATTAATTGTTGAGTGCTTTTAATTAATGGTTTATGAGAACGAAATACCATCAAGAATTTGAAGCCTGTATAATGGTATTCGGGGTAGCAATAATATATTCTAAAATGTGAGAAAAGCAGTAGTGGGTCATTAGAGGCCTTCAGAACCAACAATGCAAGGCACCTGTAACAAACTAAATGGCAATGAAACGGTTGCTTTAATCAATCAGACCGAGTTGCCATCTAGCAGACATACAATAATGTTGGCATTTCACATCCTTTGATTGAATGGCCAGTGAGTGCAAGAGTTGGCAAAATGTAATTTATAGTGACCTGCACAGGCTTAAATACATTTTAAAATGTTCAACACACAGTGTCTGACAGAAGACACAGATTTGGTTGCACATATAATTACAAAGCATTTTAAAAAGATGCCATTTTCAAGAGAAGCTGGACATTGTGAGAAAAGGTCAGCCTAACTCCAAAGCTAGCAAGGCCACAAGAACACTGCAAAATTGCAGGGCTCCAGACTGCAGGCACATTTTGCGACAAAAAACCCCCCAAAAAAACAGTTATAAGTAGTAGTTATGCGGCGCTGTCCGCTCAGCTACCGCACTTTAAACCAATTCAAATTAACGGTCCTCCCTCTCCACAACAGACTGAGTAGCCTACACCATTTTCTGTTGTAACAAACCAACATTAAATTAGATTGACTTTACAGTTTAAACATGAGCAATGTTCTCCATTAATGCTCAACGTCAGTAGTCACACCTATATATATATATACACGAACCACAACAGTAGCTACAGTGGTGTAGTAGACCGGGGATTGCAGCAACTTGAAGCGGTAGCCAAGGAAGAACCTGCGTTCACATTCTCATAATCTTCCGTAACACAAGTGGCTAATCAAACGGATTAAAACGAGTACATGATTGTTGAATCAGCAATAATTCATAACCGCTTTTGTTTTGGGTTTGACCCGCCGTGTCCTACAACAATTAATGTCGCTAAAAATAAAGGCTGCCAAATTCAATCTGGTTCCCCGTGTCGAGTTCGTTTACATAGCATAAATAGCTTGTTGCTAGGCTAAATTATGGAAATATGGTACGATAGAATTAACACTTGCTTTTCAGCAGACATGAAACAGTTGCATTACAATTGCTGCAGTCTTAAATAAATATTATAATGTGAGATTTCTAATGCTTTCGTCCCACTGCTCACGCATGTGAATAGCGGAGCTGTATATGACATATGGCACTCTGTATGAATTTACGCTTACTGTATTCCAAATATTAAGATAATTATTTAAAAATAATGTGGCTAGAGGAGAGGGAGAACCAACTCAGACACAACTGATTAGTGTGCATGTTGGAAAGCACAAGGGCTAATGCAGTAGGCATACCTGTAGTTGCTGCAGAAAGGGGACATTAAAGTCTACTGTGTGTGTAATTTAGGCTATGCAATCATGAATGGAAATTGTGGAAAGAAATTGTCCAGGGAGTTGCCAGACCTCAAGTTAGGTCATTTAACAGACCCTTTAATCCAAATTGATTTACATGAAGAGTACAATTACATGTTAAGGAGCAGGTAGATGTTAAGCATCTTCCATAAGGATGTTTACAGGAATGTAAGGCATATTCAGGATCAACCCAAGGCTGGGAGTTGACCACCCTAACCAAGGACTGCCTGCACAAAGCAAATGTTGGTGTCCTACCATTGCAGTGACATGTAAAATGTAATTCATGAATATTTTCACAAAACAAGGAAACTCCTTGAGCTTCCTTAATTTCAACACATCTGAAATACTGTGTGGAAAATGGTATGCCAATTAATATTGCCAAAATAGAACAAAATAGTAACATTACAGGTATAAATACAAACATTAATTATTCATTACTGCCACAAATAAACAGGAGTTGCACAAATTACAAAAACCCTAATGGGTGAGCTCAATCACCCAAAACATTGAGCTATTAAGTTACTTTAAAAACTTGTCTCGTTAAATAATTCACTGGTAGGCATTCCCATGTACATTATTTCCTTTTAAATAAAAATGTCCACTGCTAGTCTATTAGACAATCACATTCATGAAAATGGATGTCTCCTACAAGAAATAGTAATCTGAATGAATATATACATTACTGTCAGATTAATTTTATCATGATTAATCGCACACTTCACGTGTATAATTGCGATTAACACATTTTACAAGATCAAAATTGAACCTAAATGTATGATATGCACGTTTTCTGAAAATGTTTGGTATTTACTTTGTTTAAAAAAATAAAAACAATTACAAAAGATATGCCATATTTAAGGTTTGTATTTATTTAAAAAATAAATTCAATTGAAATAAATTATATATATTTTAAATGAAATACAAACATTTGCATTAAGATGGCATATCTTGTTATAAAAATATAATTGGAAAAAAAAGAACACTTAAGTTTAATTTTGAACAAAGAATGCAAACAAAGTTATGCGTTAATCGCAATTACTTACGTGAAGAGTGCAATTAATTGCGATTTGTTTTTAAATTGTCCAACAGCCCTAATTACCACATAAAACCGCATACATTTGTGATAAAATGGCCAAATTAACTGGTGCACTAATAAATACATCTATTTATGAAATTACATAAGAAAATTACAGAGAAGCCACATACAGAGAACATTGTTTATAGATTATATTGCCACAATATAATCATGAACATCGCATTTTCCATTTACATGTATAGTTATGCCTAAATATGTTTACTTCAGTCAATGCAATGATAATCCAGTTTAAAATTGTCCCCATCGTACAAATTAAACTTTATAAAAAAATTTCAAATCTTTTAATAATGAGTAAGGTCTGGTAAGTTAAAATACTGTTAGTCTTGCAGAGCCACTTGCATAGATTGGGAGACAGCGCTGGCTAACTGTGCAAAGATCTACCTACTTGACTCAATTACAAAGATGTTAAACTACTGATAAATGTGTTGTAGTAAATAAAGCCTGAATTACATATATGGACTTGTAAGTGACACTAACACCCAATGAAAATCTACTACCCCACTTCACTGTTAAGTTTACCGGGGTGTACTTTTCAGACATTCAGCACGAGTCGCTTATGTGACGTAGTGCTAATTGCCGGACTAGGCCGAGACTAAAATACTGCTTATGACTGCCTGATCAAATATGGTTACATCAATCAGTAAAAAACTATTTTAGCCGTGTGCATTTACAACTAACAGCATTGTGATATTTTCTGTATTTAGTACTGTTAATGCAAAGTATGTATCAATATCAGTCTCTAAAGTAAAATATGTAAGCTTTTTCAAGTTTCAACATGTGGGCAGTGGAGTTTTTCTGCAGTCTATTCTAACATCTCGTCTAAGGCCTATTTAAAAAAAACAAATCATGCACAAAATTGGGTGCCATGTTAATGCAGCTCGTTATTATCAGAAGTACATTTGAGCTAAAACTACATATGTATTAAGTGCCATAAGGTGGATACCTACTTTTTTTTTTGATCTAGTGTAAAGCACATGGTTTTTCTATACAAAATTTACATTTTGCTTGTAGATAGCTAGTTAACAGCTTGTTTAGCATTTCTGCTAATGAACCACAATTCACCACAATCAGTGACCATCTAAAGCAGGGGTGCCCTGGAGAGCTACCGCCCTGCATGTTTTAGATGTCTCCCTGCTCCAACACACCTGATTCTAATGAATGGCTCGTTAT
>JAODTR010044526.1:0-19131 GCA_025399935.1 Amblyopsis rosae | reverse complement strand
AGGTACTTAAACTCCTTCACTTGGGGTAAGGACTCACTCCCCACCTGGAGTAGGCACTCCATCGGTTTCCGGCTGAACTGTTGCTTTATTTATCTAATTTCCACCACCATGGAAACAGTGGGCCGGTCTTGGGCCTGAAATTCCCGGGCTGAAAAGTGTCCCCACTCCGGCCCTGCACCTCTCCCTTCAATGCCATAGAGTGCTCCCTGTGAAGCTCTGCCCCATACATTGGGACAGTACTGCCAGTTTAGGTTAGGATATTGTGGTGAGGTGTGGTCAGAAACACTTTGTTTAGGAGCCAGGGCTGAGTTGTGTTCAGCGCGCAGACAGAAGAGGCTGCGATACTATGAGTAGTGTAAGTGTATTAGCTTCACTATTGCTGACTATACCTTCAGGTAATGCTCTTTATAAAAATGAACATTCTATTGAATCTATTTAAAGTGTGTCGACTCATTAATTTACAAAGCAAAAACACAACATAAAATATAAATAGTTAGACAAAATGGATGTTATTAAATGTGATTAAAAAAAGTGCAACATATGGTAATTGTGTTACAGATGCAGCAGCGTCTCATAGAATGGTTTGCTAAATACTGTCAGGTTTACAATAACTCAGCAAACTTGCCATTTTTCTAGCTAGATTCAGAGGATAAGAAGGAATAGGAACTGGATTTTCTCAACTCTGCTGTACTGTACGTGGAACAGAAAATTCCAGACTTTCCTTCTCAAGTCAAACCTTGAGAGAATAAACCCACTAGAATTCCATTGATTGTATCTGGTATTCTCAGGAACTTTTCTCAGGAAGAGCTTGATGCTGTATTGTTCAGTGTCAACTGCAAATTACAACCAAGGGAGTGTTATGCTTGTTTGTAGATAAATATTAGTTTCCAAACATGCTTTATTATATTTATAATCTTATAATTTCAAAAGACTCACATTTCACCTGAACATGCCAGTTAACTGCAGTGGTGCAATCGTCGTCTGAGACAAGGCAGTCAAGGACACCACACATCCACATAAGATCCATCTCCATTGCTCGGAGATACTACTCTGGTGCCTGGGGGAGGGGTGGTGCTACATGATGTTAGAGAGAATAACAATGCGGTTTTCATCAGATTAACTCTACAAAAAGTGACAGCTATTAATAAGTATCAAAAATATATTTAAAAAATATAATTTGAATAAAAAAATGCTTCTTTTTTTTTCTCCCTTTAATAAGCGTGTCGCGGAGGTGCGAATCTCGCAGCTGTCTGCAGGGTATACTGCTGTTGTTAAAAGCGGTGTTATTTTTTTATGGTTACCGAAAAGATAAAAAGGTAGTCATGATTCCATGAACCATAAATAAATAACACTGCAGTATATGTATACACAGCATTATACCAAAGCTATGTATGCCAAAGCTCTGACATACCTCGATCATAAATACGTTTTTATCTTTTACGACACCAATACAATGAATGACACCATTTTAACCAACGCATTATTATGCATAAAATGATATGCGAGTCGGGCTTATTAAAAGGGAAAAAATTGTTTTTTCCCAAATATTTTTAAAATATATTTTTGATACTAATTAATAGCTGCACTTTTTGTAGAGAGTTAATCTGATGAAAACCTCATTGTTATTCTCTCTGATGTTGAAGGCCTCAGAGCTATTGTAAAACATGATTCTCTCAGCCTCTCGGGGTGGCGTTAAGGCAGATATGCAGATATCGCCATAACTATCCAGCAATATTCGATTAAAGAGGGTCCCGAGTCTAGGGTCTGACGGTCTTACAGATGTCTGTGCTGGGAATTCTTCAAGTAGTTCCTGTCCTGGGGTGGATATAATTTATGTTTGTCTTGCCTACATATTTTCAGGGTGCAAGGGGCATATTTGTTGGTGATATCTCCATAGTCACACAAATGGGGCATTGGGGAAACAGATTGGTTTGATAATGCAAACGATTAAACAGAGGCACAAGGAATGGAGGAGCTCTGTGCTGAAGGCTGGTGAAGAAAAATGCTACAGTAGTTAGCTGTGGGTGGGCTATCTGTCAAATGCACAGAAAAACTATTCTCTCATGATTGACCTGCAGCAACAGTTATGACTGATTGTAGTCAATATCTGGTACTTAGTACAGTACAAATACTTCAATTGCAGTGTTTGTTTTCCATTTTCTCCCTAAAGTATTCTTCTGCTCTTCAACAATTCCTCAGTAGCCTATATTATACACAAAACACAACACCTAAAAGCTCTCTTTTTCCTGTTGAGCCTGTAGTTTATGTCCTCTGTGATCTGTGGGATATTGTTAGAGAAAATAGTTTTTCTGTGGTCTTGACAAAAATGAAACCAGTTAGAAGTATTTCTTCAGAGTGATTAACTAGATAATTATATCTTGTATGATTACACAAATAGTTATATAGCTAACGATGTCTGGCATTTAATTAATGGTAAAAAAAAGTGACATTCTTTAATCTTATTCAATAACTTGCTCAAGGGAATGCCTTTCTTTCATTATTTAATATATTCATACAAATTCTGATCAGCATCATTAGTATTGGTCATGGAATGCTAATGTGTTTTTACTATTGGTTCACCATTCTCACAGTGCAAACATGTTATCTGAACCAAACTCAATAATTTTTCAGAGATTTGACCTTTACAAATGCATACATTATGTTCTCACTCCTACAACAGTAAACCTAGTGCTGGGGTTTTTGTTGAATGAGTACATTTACAGTTGAGTACAGTTTATTTACATGAAAGTGTTTTTGTGATTAGGTGCATATTTTACCTGAAAATAATTGTTGTGCCAGGCAGCATATGCTTGCAACCAATTGTTTAAAAAAACAAAACAGCAGTAAATCATTGTTGGAGACACAATGTCTAGAGTTGCTGGCAGCAGGTTTACAGCAATTTTATTAGTATTGGATTCAGTCTAGATTTTATTAGTTTAGTGGCACATAGTCTGAACACTAGTTCCAAAGACCTTTTATCCTGCATTACTGTGGAAAGTATTGTGGCATTTGCCGGAGAACATTCTGGTTTGTTTATGTGGTTGTAAATCTACAGTATATGTACTGTATGTACAGTATGTATATACTGTATATAAACAATCATTTTGGATAGGAAAATATTTTTTAAAAGAGTTGTGTGTGTAAATCACTGAATGTAACATGGAATGCAACTATGCACTGTGCATGTATGGGTTGATTACTGATTTTATTGATTGCTGATTATAGTATACAGCCTGTATAAGCAAGGGGACAAACATAAATCTGGTTCCGACAGTGGGATTCACAAAAAAAGTGCAAAAAAAGCTTGTACATCAGAAATGGTTTCAAGACATGATTTAAAGGTCTTTGTCAAATTCACCAAATATCTCCTCGCTGTCCGCTACCTGCCCATTCTCTGTGCTTGCTGAAAATATCATGGTGTTTGTGCAGCCATGGCTCTGTAAATTGGAAGACAACCTTATAGCCTTTGCAAAGCATTTCGAATGTGAGGGGCGGAGCTTTTGAGGGAGCAACCTATGGCATTGAAATTAGTTTTTGTTTTGATTGAGTTCAAATATAAACAAGCTTTGTTCAGAATACCTTACTATACATTTATCAAATAATATCCATTTTGTCGGCTCACCATTATGACAATACAATCTGTATACATAGCATTGACATGTCAGAGGGGTATGCATTATTTAAGAATTAAACCAAAACAACTTTACTTTTGTTGTAATGAGCAACTCCAGACACAAATTATATTATTCTAGAAACACAGTGGTGCAAATGTGTCTTTCATATTGAGCTAGATAATGACATGACCAAGCGCATGTTACAACATACACTATAATATTAAAATGTATGTTTAACAGATCAACAACATCATCATACTGTACATCAGAGTTACAGTATGATAAAAGGGGTGTAACTAAAAGTAATGAATGTGGCACATGGGGCCCATATGGAGCCCACGAGTCAGGATGCAGTAACCGGCACTGAGTTAGTTAACCCTACAAACATATCCCACGTAAAATTGATAGCTACCCATCTAATCCTGCCCTGTTACCACCTGCATGCATTTATTGAATGTTTGCAGACTCTGCATGTGGTCAGTCATCTAGGAGACATTTCTGTCATTATGAGCATTCTGACTGCATATTTATAAACATATTTATAAAAAATAGCAATGACGCGCTATTTTAGTGTTCACTGCAACATATTTGACCATGCTGACGAAATAGCAGCATAACAAAAGAATAACGAGTCACAACCTCTAACTCAAACGTTTTGTAAACCACGGCAAAACAGTAATACCTAGAAGATCCACTATTTGTGCACTCACTAAGAATTAACTTCTCTACGTGGTCAAGGCTCTACCATATTTAAACTGCACTTTCTTAAAAGGTGCAAGATATTTTTTTTACATTCACTGGTGTTTGTGGAAATTTGCCAGAGAACAAGTGAAGAGAAACATCTTTGACAAAATAGGCACAGGAGAGAAACAACTGACTTATCAAAATGGGTAAATTGACAGTTGAACAAAAATAAGATATTAAACTGAATTAATCTGCATTTCATTTGGCAGTTCTCAAAATTTTTGAATATGGTGTGGCCACGACAGAAAGCATAGAAATGAGAAATTATTCAAATGTGAAACTATTTCCAGATTTCTATGCTAATATAGGGCCATTGTATTTTAGCTTATTTGTTTGAAAATAAAAGAGAACTTTAAAATAAACTTTTTGTCGATTGCAAGAAAAAAATCAGATTTTTTGCATTTTACATTTTGCATTTAGGATGGAAGCAGTCAGAAATACATTTGTTTTCACAATATACCATCTCTATACTTTATTGAACTTAAAGGTATGAGCATACATTAGACTGTGAATGAAAAAAACAAAAACACACTAATAAATAAAGTATATTCAAAACAGTCTACTGTGCATGCAGTATACTGGAAGAATGCCACATCATTTTGCCCATCTAATAATAATGGCACTGGGCCACTTAAATATTGCAGCAGTGGATAGCACTGTCCCCTCACACCAAGAAGCTCCTGGGTTCAAACCCCAGTAGTTCTGGCTTTTCATTGATGAGTTTGCATGTTCTTCTTTTTGGGTTTCCTCCCGGTGCTCCGTTTTTCCCCACTATCAAAAAATCATATACGGCTCACCCTCCAGCCACTACCATTCGACCAATGGTTTAAATCAGGAGTTGGTCCCCGGGCGCTGCACAGCGGCTGCCCACTGCTCCCTTGAGTAATGGGTTAAATGCAGAGGATGTATGTGTATATAACAATAAAAGCACCTTTACGTCTATTCAATATTGTGTTCCGATCTAAAAAAAGGACAAAATACCTTTTCAGCATGTTATATTATACTACAGTGTGTGTCGGAAGGCATTGGTGCTATTGGAGGATGAAGCGTGCTGGTATAGGGCGTAAGGAATACTCCCTGAACACTTACAATTAACGATGACAATTTAAATTGTGATACACGTAGTCTTCACACAGTCAACCGGGCTAGACGACTCGAGGAAGTCACCTATCTAATAGACGCCGCAAGATATTAATGTGCAGAGGCGCGGCCTCTAACCAGGCAGCCACAGGAAAATCAATCAAGACCTCCAGCATCACGTTCCTTTTGACAAATATGCTCTCACTGGCCAGGTAACAAAGCTAATGGGCTCAAAAGTATTTCTGTCACAGATACAAGCGCCATTAATTATTCAGTCACCTGCGCTCCAATGCCACAGCGATATGTTACAATATTTACGGTGTTGCCATTTCCGTTGGCATTGCAGTAGCACATTCTCCGGTCTGGCTGAAATGTCTCCTGAATGTGTTTTTTTCTTTTGTTTTTGTTTTTTGTGTGTGCATCATTTCCATGTTCTATTCATATTCTGGGGCTATAGGCAAGGCACTAAATTAGCAATAAAAAAAATCTTTTTTGTCTGTGTTTCATCAGGAAGCATCTTGGTGTCTGGACTGAATTGCTGCATGCAATAGTGTGGGCTGATGTGGGTTGGTATTGTGTCTAGGTCATTAATGAGCTGGCTGATGTTTCATCCCCCCCCCCATGATTAATGCAAACCAGTAGCCTTTTAAGGACAATGTGTTGCAGAGGCGGTTTGGTAGAGAAGGTGAACTCCAGATTCATGTATAAGCTGAATAATGCAATGTTTCACTGCTGCAATTGTGTTAAAAGCATGTTAGGTCTAAATATAGCAAATATAATAGCCTAGCACTAATGATGGCCTATGATGCATAATTACACATACATAATAAATGAATAAATACATTAATTATTTAATAACAATAATATTCAAAAATCTATAAACACATGAATAAAGAAAAAAGTGATAAATTGATTTTCCTGTTTAAAAATGCAGGTGTTAAAACCATCTTGTTCAGTGTTAATCCCTTTCCTCCACCCCAGTCGGGGTGGGTTGTGGGGTCATGAGAGAGGCGATGTTGTTGGGAAGGAGATGGAGGGTGCATACAGTATGCGTGTATGGGAAGGATGGGGGCATGCATTATGAATGAATCACGTGGGATGCCCTGCTAAGTATGCAGTGACGTGGGAAGGGCTCTATCAGTGTAGCGGACGGCTGCCTGACAGAGAGACACCACCGCCTCAGACAGCCGCCTCTCCTGGCTTTGAAGAAACAACGGTTCTGCGTCCGTCCTGGGGAACCGAGAAGGGATCAGGGCGGACGAACCCCCCACTGGATTGCGACGGGGGGACATATATGAACACAGTTTACAGTCATCGGACTCAAGCTCTAAGGGAAAAGGATTCTATTTTCCTAATGCTTATTTGTGCATTTCCTTTTCCCCTATTCTCGTCTCTCTGTCCCCCCGCCAAAAGATTAACGTAGCCTATCTGGTAAAGTAAAGGACTACCCCATCTAATCTTTTTCAGGCGATGCCTACAGGAGGAACATGCGTGTCGATGTTATGATCATTCTTGTGTCATTTCACACGACACAATCCCACCGGAATTTAGATGCGTTCAAAACCTATATCTAGAAAAAAGTGCATCATATAGGATGCGAACATGAAGGTGGAGGAGAGGCGAGATCGTGAGGTTTGTCGCCGAGGAGTAGCCTGCTAGATCGCGTTTGACAGGAGGACAGCGGGCGTATAGATGGTACAGTAGCTAATGCCAAGTGCAAGATATCTGGAACTCGGGAAAGGACGATGTGCGTTTCTTGAATAGACGAACGGATGAGGACACAACCACGCATATTTCCAGAGGGTATTGTCAACGACGGAGTGCTTTTAGTGTTCATGCGCTTGTGCCAGTCGCAACGGCCCCGTCAGAAGCAGGTACGCATATTAACTGTAGCCTACACTCGCCCCTCACAAACCTCATCAATCATTATTCCCATACCCCATCCCGCCAGTGGCTCTTTGCTTTTCTATATCTACCCGTTCACGCAGACCTTCATCTCAGCTGTGCTTTGGGCCCGATTCAATTCTATTCATTATTTCTTGAGACAGAATAACAAGCGCTGATGCGGGGCTGTTGCTTTATGGATATTTGATTGATGTACTTCAATTAAGCAGGCATCATGGCCTTATCTGGCTGTAGTTTGCATTTAAGCCCATGCAGTTTAATCATAAGCTATCTGATTTTGCTGAGGTGGGCAAAAGAAAAATCTGCAATTATAGGATCACCATCTGGACTTTCAGTCTATACCAAATATGAAGTTTGGCTAATAATAAACTAATAATTAATTATCAAACTTTTACCACCTATATTGCTGTGGTGTTCACATAAATTTGAGCTTATGTTAGGCATAACATGTGTGCCACAAATCCCTAATTCTCTCAGGGGGTTTCACTTGAGTTGCCTTTTCAAATGGACCTTTGAACTTAGTTTGCTTAGCTTTACTGGGACAAACTGACTATTCAGCAGTTGGGACTCATTTCTACGGCCCAGAATTTTTTTGCCTTGCAAATCTGGCCATGTTATGTCGAAACGTCGGGCTCTAGCGGCCTGGCCCAGATCTGACCAACCCCAGAGTGATGAAGTGTAAGAAAACACAGCCGGCTCTCCTGTGCCTTTAACTCTCCAGCATTTACAGTATAAGAACTCTCCCTCCCTTTGAATATAATTCTTAAGACACACACCGTATGGAGTGGAGGTATTGGTGACGGTGTGAAAGTAAAATAGCCTGTACGCCATCCACGCCTGTGTGGAGCGCCACGGTGACTTTTTTGCATTGGCATCAGTGGTGACTTCATAAAGGACATGGGTGTTCAGACAGCATGTGTCTTAAGCAGTGAAGCAGTGAAGGAAAGGCAAGATTGGGAAACTTGCACAGCCCCACACCCTCCTCCCCCCTCCCAGGAGATGACAGCCATGAGGAGAGATGTTGTCTACTTACCATTTTTATACGAGTATATGCTGTGACTGAAGGCTTGGACAATTTCCTTGGCCTTTCATTTAGCTCCTTTTGAGACATAGCTTGAATACTGTGACGTTTTGGCAAAGGAAATTAATTCTTCGACACAGTGGCACATTTTGTTTCAGTACAGGACCAATTTTCAACACTGCTGATATATACTGTTGTGATAATACAAAAAAAGGTTTATACTATAGTTTAAAAAAGTCAACTGACATTGGCGATTGGGGCGGATCGTGTAAATACTGTAATTCTGTCTCCAATAATTTCTTGAATAATTTGAGATACATGGATATCTGTAATCAGGTGGATTGTGTTAGGTTCTCCATCAGCAGAAATGCTGAGTCGAGCCTGGGTCTTACCCCAAAACTGACTGCAGCATGTGAGAAAAGCATTCGATGCACCTATCAAATGCCCCATTCAATTATAACTCACAGGGCACCTATTAAAAAAGGTGCTTGGAAGAGCACCTTTATTATCCTAAGCCAAAAATGTGAATAATGAATATTGAATCAACATGGTACATCACTAATTGTGAAGCCAACTTCTTTTTATAATCAAAAGGGTTTCAATCCGTTTGCTCTGCATTGTAGATCACTCTTCTGAAAAATATGTCGACGTGCTCGCATATATATATATAAAAATGAAACTAGACCACAAAGTAAAACAATTAAGACGTATTACGATTGAACATCAACATTGTTTGTGAGTGGAAATGTGTAGGTGTGTGGTAGGTGTATATGTTTGTAAGAAAGGCAGAAGCAATCAGGGACGGTGCTATTTCTTATAGCTGTCACAGCAGAAAGCCTGACTTTATTGCATCAAGACAAATGTACCCACAATTCAAAATGGAAAAGGTGTGGATTTGATAGAAAATGTGTGAATGTGTAAGTGTGAAAGTGTGTGAGAAAGCGCAAGAGGAAGGCTTAATTAAATCCCAAATGAAGCTTCTTTATGCATACATGCATGCATTGCATTAAGTTAGATGGAACCCTCTATTAAACCCAATATATTTGCTGATGGTAAATGCGGGAACACCAAATACTAATGGAAACACTAGTTTCCCCGAAGTCCAAGGCACTGCAAGGAAACTACAAGTTCGCAGTTAATTTAAGGTTGAAGCAAATGGAGTGACAGAGCGGATTGTAATGTTCGTCTAATATGTCACCACTCTGACTATTGAGCGCTGTGGAACCACCGGGGCTTCAATTAGTACTAGTGTAACTAATTGCCGTTTGTGGAAGTGACACTGATGGAAAGGGAAGAAAATGAATTAATAGGGAAAATAAAGGAAATTACCTAAATTAATTAGTTACTTCTCCAAAGTAAAACAAAACCCGGATGCACATTTATGTGCTCATCATCACAACAATTACGTGGATGGCAAGTACAAACTATAGGTGTACATGCTCATATCTGCATTCAGTCTGCATACAAATTCACATAATCAGGTGTTGAGATGACAGAAGAACTCTTTCAGGCGCTCGATATACTCCCATGTAAAGTGTGTTAACCTTTAAAACAAAGCCAGCCTTGGCCTCCCTCATACTGCTGTAATTGCCTGCACACTCGCCTGAAAAGGTTAGCGTGTTCCAAGCCGGTTGTCATGACGGATGAGGAAACACCACTGAAAATGAAAATTGGAAGATCAGTCCCACATGCAAAGTACCTATGCACCAATACCAAAACAGCCTATTTTGCAGTATTTTAGATTTGCATTTTTTTATGCAAGCATAGAAACAAACTAGTAAACAAACTAGCAAACAGAGGGAATATGTAAACAAACATAAACCTACAATAAGAGGGTTTCAGGGAATGAAAGTGGCTTTTACAAAATGATTAAAGATATCTTACTAATTAGTAAGATATGTTACTAATTAGTAACATGTATGGCCTGTTTATTTTCGATGAAAAATATGTGTACACATACACACATATTGTGCATTTTCCATTTGTACCGCACATTCAGTTTTGCGTGTAGAAATGTGTCACGTATGTACGTATGTATGTCCAAGCCTGCAATGTGTGGCATACACAATACTGTGTATAATGATTGTTGGAATAATTTTATGTTTTCCGCTTGGGCAAATTGATTATTTGGCTTCATGATCAGATTAATCAATATGTGTATAAGTGATTCCTTTTGTTAGCTTGTTTCTGCTGAGAGTTGCTGCTTCTTGTGTGTACAACATGCATGCATGCAAGAGTGTAATTGTGTGTGTGTGCGCGCGCGTGCACGTGTGCATGCTTGTGCCTGCCTGTGTTTTAACACGTGTCCTGTTTATATGCTGCTTCTGCGCTCAGAGGCGACCTGGGTGGTCTCTCTGTCGAGTAGACAGTAGGTACAGCGGTGATAAGCCGAAAGGTGGAAGGTGAATGGCGGGTGTAGGCTGCTATCGCCAGAGGCTGGCTGAGGCTTCAACACCACTTGTTTGCTGGACCCTGAAAATACATTTTGACAGATGCATTCCCTCCCTGGCTGTTGAGACACAGCGGGGGGCTGATGGCACACGCTTGCTGAAGCGGCTCAGGCTAGCATTAGCCAGCACCGCGGTGTGCAAACCCACAATTTATGCTTCCACCCAAGGCATGAAGTGGGCTAATGACATGCAGGAGACACACAGCATCCTCCCATCACCACCTCAGCATCAGCCTAGCTGGTTGAACTGTCTCCATGAAGACATGTTTTGTGCCGTAACTGTGTCAGATGGTCTGTATCGTGTGATAACAAGGCCACAGTGTTTTACATGCGCTTAATCTCTACCATCGAGGAATTCAACATGTCCATAATGCAAACCAGCGAATGTCAGTGATATTTACTCTGTGCTGTTTACTGCAAGATTGAATTTCCCAGGAAATGTGTATCTCACCATCCAGGCACACATCTTGATGCATCTGTTGTTGATCACATTCATGTATGCACGATCATTCTTTACAGCAGCAATTTTGTCCCCCCTGCCGCAGCATATTTGGCGACAAATATTTTGTAAATTGTCGCTGTTTTGCCCAATCGGAGATGCACTTCCCTGGAGTCTGCTACAAGTCTGTGTCCAATCATAGTGCCTAATATATTGTCACATTTATTCACCCTCTCTCACTGAAAATTGTGAGTCAACTTAATATGCAACATTTAGTGCACATTGCATTGTGTAACTTTACTGTGGTGATCACAGTACAATGATTTAATTGTCTCAATGCCAATCCAATAACTGGTGCATTTCCCATGCCATGTTCTCTCTTTATTTCTTCCTCAGATGAGAAAGAACAACCGTAGAGGAGATGACCATAATAATACCCTGAAGGAAGATACCACATCATGCCCCTGTGTGTCTCGTTAGTGCCAACGAAGAGCCCGGAAGTCTCCATGAAGAGAACCGTTGCTGTCCTAGCTTCCACAGTGAGTTCGCCCAGCTCCTGCCTGTCCTAGTAGGCTCAGGCCAACCCATCTGCCAACTCAGATAAACCCACAGGCGATTGGCAACCACATGTTCAGGGTGACTGTGTCTGCCCACCTCCTGCTTGCCCTATCTTCACCATGCAGTGGAGAAGGCGCCACTGTTGTCCCATCAAGATGACCTGGACCATCAAGCGCTCACTCTTCAGGACCCATGTGGCGGGACTCCTTTCCCTGGCGCTGCTCTTCACGTTCTTCTTGTTTTTCAGCCACCAGGACTGGCTGCCGGGTCGTAGCGGACCCCGGGACAATCCGCTGGCCTATACCATCAAGGGTTTCCGCAGCCCCAAGTTGGACGCTAACCAAAGCACCTCCCTTAGGAGCCTTTGGAAGGAGATGGGGAATGCGGCACCCAAGCCCCAGCTCAACCTGAGCTCCCAGCAGGTGGAAGGAGGTGAAGGTGGTGGAGGGGGCACAAGGACAGGCGTGATGGGGCTTGAGGACTCCATGAGCGCCAACAACAGTTTACAGAAGGAGATGGGTGTTGGGGGGCGACTCAACGCCCGACCATATCGCTACATCCTAAACCAGCCCTTTAAGTGCCGAGATAGCGCCCCTTTCCTCGTTCTCCTCATCGCCGCGGAACCGGGCCAGGCCGACGCCCGCAAAGCCATCCGTCAGACGTGGGGGAACGAAAGCGTTGCGGTGGGGCTGGGCTTCGTCCGCCTCTTCCTGCTCGGCACAGGACGGCGCTCAGACACCCGCGTCCAGAGCGGCATCGAGGAGGAGAGCCGGGTGCACCACGATATCATCCAGCAGGATTACCGGGACACATACTACAACCTCACCATCAAAACCCTGATGGGCATGAACTGGGTTGCAACCTACTGCCCACAGGCCAGGTACGTGATGAAGACGGACAGCGACATGTTCGTCAACACAGAGTACCTCATCCAGAAGCTGTTGAAGCCAGAGATTCCCCCCAGACAGAGGTACTTCACAGGATACCTGATGAGGGGTTACGCACCCAACCGCAACAGGGACAGCAAGTGGTACATGCCGCCCGAGCTGTACCCCAGCGAACGCTACCCGGTGTTCTGCTCGGGGACGGGGTATGTCTTCTCAGGGGACATGGCCGAGCTCATCTACCAGGCTTCTCTCAGTATACGCAGGCTGCACCTGGAGGACGTGTACGTTGGCATCTGCCTTGCCAAATTGCGCATCGACCCCACGCCCCCGCCCAACGAGTTCCTGTTCAACCACTGGCGGGTGTCGTACTCCAGCTGCAAATACAGCCACCTGATAACGTCCCATCAGTTCCAGCCCAGTGAACTGGTGAAATACTGGAACCACTTGCAGATCAACAAGCACAACGCATGTATCAACATGGCCAAGGAGAAGAATGGAAGGTACAGACAGAGAAAGTATCATCCAGAGAGGCCCCAGTGACCAGTGCTGCTGTTAATGTCATAGATGATGGGGCAGGGAGAGTATGGCAATGTGGGCACTATACATCATACAGGAAAGAGCACATTGTTTTGTTTAGTTTGTTTTTCTTTTGATATCGTGTACAGTCAATGACGAAAGCTATTTTTTAAATGTATGAAATTGTTGATGTATTGTGAATCTGTTCAACTGTTTGTAAAATGGGGGATGGAGAATGCACTATAACGCGTGCTCTAAGCGGTACTACAGCGGCAGTACATACCGCGTGGGTACTATTAGTGGGTGTGTTGATTATTCAGGTGCCAATAGTAAGGTGCTTCTTCGTAAACTAGCACCAACAGTGAGGCAAAGATCCAAATATTTATAATGTTGAGTACATAAGCATTTAAACAGGTGAAGGGAATTGTAAATGAGTAATGTTACACTACCTAAATATAAATGAAAATATATTTGACGTGGACCAGTTATGCTGCCCTGTTTCTTAATGTTTACTTTACAGAATAATCCAATGTCATGACGTAAAGAGAGAATTTATCTGGCATATTATGTATTTTATTTACAAACTACACGCACTCAGAATCACATGTCCGAGATAACTGAGATTGTATTTTTTAAAGCTTTACATGAAGTGAGTATGACTGCACTCAAGCAACTGTGCAATGAATCAACAGACAATTAAATGTATTGATTCCATCTTGTTTGCTGTTGTGCTTGTGCTTCTTCTAAGACCTCAGCACCATCATGTTTACACTGCCAAAAAAGTCAAGAAAATAAAAAGGTTTTATTTGCCATTATGTCACCGTATAACTCAAACATAATACATAATATGATCTAGAAAAGTAAATGCATATTTAACATTATTACATGAACCACTACAGCCATTGGTATTCCGTGTATTATTGAACGCAATGGACCCTGGAGCAAGCCAATTACGTCCAAATAGGAAACGAACGTGCTGTAAATTACAGAGAAGGTCAGGTGCTTGTTATTTATGTACGTAGTCTACAATATGAAGAACGAAATGGATATCATATAGTATATGTATATCTTTTGGGATAACAAAAAATGTGGATTCATTTATTATGTTTTAATTCAAATGAAAAGTCACACATTTGAGAGGTCACTGGTTATATACTCAAGATAGAGCAGGTTGTTTTTACAGTATGTCTTGAATGTGTTGGGATGCACGTTGATAGCGTGTTTGCATTTGAGTGGATGGACGTGGGGTGTTACCAAATGTGCACACACCCAAACACTCAGGGTCAGCAATAGAAGATGGTACATAATTGGGTGACAAGTTGTGCCTTGATCAGATTAAAGTAACCTCATTAAGTTAATGGAGAGCATGGGCTCATGCACTCCATCCACAAGCATAATTACACATCTAGAAGGCTGACTTGAATCACATGCATTTGAGCAATCCTGCAGTGTATTGAGAAGAAAAAAGGCTAAAGTTCAGATAACATTGTTTTATTAATGTGCTAAACACTGAACACAAGCCGCTTAGGGCATGATGTGAAAAAGTAGGATCTAGACAGGATCTAGAGAATAGCAATATTTATCTCAGATACACAGTGCAGAAACAATACATTTTTTGATGCTGAAGCCACAGGCAGGGTAATGCGTTATTATTTTCCTTGTTGCTTTCCTAGGAAGCCATTAACAAACACTTTTGCTAACATATCAAATCTCATTTCAACATTGATTATGCTTTATGAACATTTAGGGAGTCACATCAGGCGCAGGAAAGAAATGAGAAATATAACAATGGACACATAAAATAGCTGGAGAAGCAAGACAGCGCACGGCGCACAACAAATTGAACTAGGAACGGTTGAAATCCTGCAGACAGATGAAACACCAATTAAGGCAAACCCCCGTAGCTGTTACAAAGAAAAGGCAGAAAAACCTTTTCTCATCTCAGGGAAATGTCATTCCAGCACTGCAATTCATTAGATACTCACCTTTCCCTGCCTATTCACCACCCTCAATTACTAATGATGAAAGTTCTGACTGGAACCATGAGATGATTAGTCATGGCGGGGGGGCTTACAATCATGCATTTCCAATGCAAGCACAGCAGCCGCATCACACTTAAATTTACAATCCTTGATTGCGTTATAGCCCAATACTTCCACCCCAGCTCGGTGATGACATTTGAACCTGCCATAACAGTGTGCGGGTGGCTGAAGGTAGGGAATGGTGCACGGCATATGTGAGCTGCGCTGTGGTGTGATGGGCAGAGATGAGTGCCATTCGGCAACAAGGTGTGGGAGGAGCATGCGTTCGCTGAGTTTCAAAACAAAGCAACACATTTGAAATGCAGCTTCAAGAGCATTCAAGTCCAGGGGCGTTCCTTTAACCATTTAGACAGAGAGAAAAAAGGCTAAAGCGGTGATTCTCTACCAAGTGTACAAGGAAAGTGTGGAATATTTAAATGCACAATTATATCACTATTTTATTCATTTCAAATGTAAGAAGGTAATCATGTAATTTCGCTGAGAGAAAACCACTGTTATATCACATTTTAAACAATACTTAGAGAATTTGACAGTGTTATCAGTTTAATAGTCAAAATAATTCTGGATCATGCCTGGTTTTGTGTGGTGAGCAGCGTGTGCATTGAGAAGCCATTGGGCCATTGGGGGAACATAAGACAGAAGAACTTGAGATACACGATAGAGGCAACAACAAGAGGTCAACTATTACGGGGGCAAAACAGCAAGTGAATATACGAGTAAAAAAAGAGAAAGTTGAAGCAGCAAAACAGGTGGTGATGAATGAAGGGGAAAGAAGCTGCGACGCGCTGAAACATAAAAGGCGACCCGGTGGAAATGGATTGAGATGTCGGCCGTGATGGAGTAAGAGTAGTGACCTGGCTTAACTCTGCCGCTCGCTGTGTTCCAGAAGCCCCAGGAGTCATTGTAGACTTAAGGAGGAGACAAATATCTTGACCTTTCTGTTGCAGCCAAATCCAACACCTGACTAATACCTATGTAATGACACATGGGCAATATGGTGAGCTCTAATGAATGTGTAAGACACAGATCAACTTTAATAATTTTAAACTTAATTATTAACTTTAAACAATTAATGTCTCCTTTTGCAAAAGACGAAAGGATAATTTTCTCAGCGGGTGTATTCAAAAATCCAAATTAAGTCACAAACTGTAGAAAAGCCCAAATTGTTTCTGTTGAAAAACACAGCAATTAAAAAATCCTGCGCATTTTTTCGTGCAGCTTTTCACGCAGTCATTTCCGCCTGCCATTTCTCCAGAAAACAGTAACATCTTGTGTTGTTATGTGTCCTATCAGCTGAAGCAGAAATCTCAGAATGCCTTCAGACAGATGGCAGATTCCTCCCAGGGCTCAAGAACGCACCGATGGGGAGCTGCCAACATCGGGCCAAAATCTATTTATAAATGGAATTTGACAGTGACTCTGCACAATGCATGAAGGCTGTTGGACATCCAACCTGCCACAGCGTAGATAAATACATCCAACCCTATCAGCACAGAGAAAAGCCCTTTGAAGGCATGTGCAGTATGGTAAGAGTGTCACACTGGTTATTAAGCCAGACAAGCTTTCAAGGGTGAAGGTGTCCATTAGGATTATGCAAAAACCTCTGCATAGTATAAGGGTCAGCAAGGGGAAAATAAATCCAATGTGTGGAAGGAATAATTTGTGAAAACCCTTGAGAAGAGCTGCTAAAAACAGAGCAAAATATAATCATGTCAAGTTTGTTTGTGTAGCCTTTAAATCATAGCTCCTTTGTCAACGAGCTTCATGTGTCATCATTTCACAGAGCAAAGAACAACTTACGGTTACTGTAACTCCTAACCCTGGCTGGAAAAGGAAAGACTAAAATGATTAAAATTACAGAACAAAACATTTGATTTGATTACGATAACATGGACAAAATACTCCCGGTTTTTGCCCTAATATAGATGCCTCAAACCAGAATATATAAGCATTTATCATCTTCATTAACATCCAAACAAAATATTCTGTATTTTAGCCTTGTGAAACCATGCAGAAAGCTCCAATTTGTGTTTTGCTTTTTGGTTTCAAATAAATTAGTTTGGATCCCCTGCCTTCTAAACTATTCACAACAAAAGTGGTAAACTAAAGTGTCAATCAGAGTTACAGCCGTTGATTGGACCACCTTCAACCAATGTTTGAACAGAGGCAATTCGTCATCAACTGACGACCTAATCAGAAAAATTATAATGGATGTCTAGTCTAAATGTTTGAATGGAGGAGAGCCACATTGACTTGCATAGATAATGCAAATCATGGCAATTTATACCATGTAGTCATGTTTTGAATGATATGAATTTGTGTCTGGAATTACTTATGTGGCTGAGTCTTACAAAAGCTTAATGAATTTAGTTTGGAAGTCAGTCGTGCCTGTCACGCGCCGTCCCCGGAGTACTGATAGCCGATCTGCGACAGGTGGCAATCAGGGCCTCCCACACCTGTTCCTTGTTCGCTAATCATTCCCCTGCTTTATAGACTGTGCTTTTGTGTTTACCCCTTGCGGGTTATTGTTAACAACAGCAAAGGCTAATGTTCGTGTGTACTGTGTCCTGTATAGTTTGTTGGATTAAAACCTTTTAATTTCTACCTCCGTTGAATAGCCAACTTTGTCACAGAATAACCCGCTGCCTTTCCTCACTGTATCACTGTTCCTGATTGTTTTCATTCACCCGTTTTTTCCCCGTGTGGATTAGGATGGACCCAGCGGGGAGCGGCGATGGTGAGAGGGACCGGCTGTCTGCGTTGGAGGCGGGATACCGGTCCATGGAGGGGAGCGTATCACGGCTGATTGAGGCCGTGCAACATCTCATGGCCGTGCGCCCTCCCCTCCCCGCCGACGGTGCACCTAGCCCCGCAGGAGCAGGGGCGTCGGGCTCGTCGGCTAGCGGACCGGAGGCCCGCCGCACTCCGGTGAGTGAAGTCAGAGGGGCCGCCCCGGAGAAATACAATGGCAATCCGGAGCGGTGCAAGGAGTTTCTTCTCCAGTTAGGTTTGTACCTGGGCGCAGGGGGGCAGACGGACAGGGAGAAGATCTCCTTGCTGACCTCCTTCCTCACCGGGCGCGCACTCTCCTGGGTGACTGCGGTGTGGGATAGCCAGGACGCGACCATGTGGTTGTACCCAGGCTTCCTAGCCCAGTTCCGGTCGGTGATCGACTATCCGGAGGGAGGGAGAGAGGCCGGGGAGCGGCTCCTCCGTCTCCAGCAGGGAAGGAGCCCCGCCACGGAATATGCCTTGTCTTTCCGAACCCTGGCGGCATCCAGCGGCTGGAACGCGTCGGCTCTCCGTACCGCCTTCGCACAGGGATTGCGAAGGGAGGTGCGGATGGAGCTGGCGTGCGTTACGGAGGATCTGCCGCTGGATGCGTTTGTTGCCAGAGCGATCGCGATAGACGGGCAGCTCCGCGAGCAGGACCGACTAGGTCGGCGCGCCCCGCCCCTAGGCACCGAGCCGGAGCCAATGGAGCTGGGAGGCGTAAGGCTCTCCGCGGAGGAGCGGGACCTCCGGAGTCGTCGGGGCCTGTACATGTGCTGTGGCAAAGGGGGGCATTTCCGAAAGGACTGTCCGCACACCAAGCCACGCACTACCAAGGGGGTGAGTACCGCGCGGGCCCAACCGAGTACGGTGGGTGCGCCTAAATTCAATCAAATGTGCAATCCGTTCTGTTGCTCGGTTGTGGTTTCCGGTGGTGCTCATCCCCATACCACTTCAGCCCTGATAGATTCCGGTGCTGCGGGGAGCTTCATTGACCAGGCGCTGGTGTCCACACTGCAGTTACCATCATGCAGGTTGAGGTCCCCGATTTCCATCAGGGCGTTAGACGGCCGGCCCGTCGGCAGCGGGGTGGTCACCCACGTC
>JAODTR010044515.1:0-19132 GCA_025399935.1 Amblyopsis rosae | reverse complement strand
CGGGTTGTTAAACCGAAACTGTGCCATCACTTCTTTCTGTCTACATGCTACCTAAATCAAGGCGATGTACCGTAGGCGAAGCTTGGTGCGCCATAGGCTTTTGATCTTGCGCTATTTAATATGCTTTATTTAATATGCTTAATTAGTCATATTTTCCAGCTGATATTTTGGCCCAACACCTGCCGGACAAAATTACACGTGATTACCAGTAGGCCTACTAAACTGGTAGAAAGCATATGACGTTGCACAATTGTCTCACCACGGACTGAGATCACGTTGTCTATAAATGCCCCAGAATCACACCATTTCAGAAGCTATGCGCAACGAACTTGACCATTCAAAACAAAAACAAAAAAATGGCGATAATACCGCAGAATTGGGGCACCCTTAATCACCGCAAGGACATTTTCTTCACCGCGACAGCCCTGCTACGAAGCAGTGCAGAATGTCGCTTGGCATCGTCTTGCTGAAATAAACAGGGACATCCCTGAAAAAGACGTTGCTTGGATGGCAGAATATGTTGCTCCAAAACCTGCATGTACCTTTCAGCATTCATTGTGCCTTTACAGATGTGCAAGTTACCCATGCCATGGGCACTAACACACCCCCATACAATCACAGATGCTGGCTTTTGAACTTTGCACTGATAACAATCCGGATGGTCCTTTTCCTCTTTGGCCCGGAGGACACGCCGTCCATAACTTCCAAAAACAATTTGAAATGTGGACTCGTCAGACCACAGCACACTTTCCCACTTTGCATCAGTCCATCTCAGATGAGCTTGGGCCTAGAGAAGCCTTGCACTTGTAGATAGGGTAGAACTGTTAACAGACAATTGTTTCAAGTGTTCCTGAGCCCATGTGGTAACATCCTAAACACATTGATGTCGGTTTTTAATGCAGTGCTGCCTGAGGGATTGAAGGTCACGGGCAGTCAATGTTGGTTTTCGGCCTTGCTGCTTACGTGTAGATTTCTCCAGATTCTCTGAATCTTTTGATGATATTATGGGCCGTAGATGATGAAACATGACTTCAGTGTACCGTTACATCCCTATCGTGCAGTAGGGCTGCAGCTATCAATTTTAGTAATTAAGTAATCTACCGATTATCCCAACGATTCATCAATGAATCTAATAATTTATTTTGCTATTTTAAAGAGTAATAGTAAATGTACAAAAGATAATATAACAATCTCACTATCAAAACATGTAGCGTGTCTACTTTGACAAAAGTTTTAAATCACAGCTTAAACATGTGTATATGCACAACCCCTGCTTTCTTCATTTCATGTAAACAGCATGCGCACGCGTGCGATAGTAGGTCTACAGAGAAACACATTGCTGTTACTATATATAAATTAAATGAAGCTTCGATGCAAGTCATTTGCATTGAGCTTTTTGCAATTGAGTTTGTCGATAAATAATTTAAGCCCTATCGTGCAGTAAAAGCATTGGACGGTTTCACAGACATTGATTAAGCCTAGTCCTAGAATAAAAAGGAAAAAACAAAAATGACAGCCTTTACTGAAAAACATTCATAGTCTAGGACTAGGTTTAATCCACGTCTGTGAAACCAACCCAATATTATGGATGTGTGAAACTGGTTTAACGTTTGATGAAACGGAGGTACACAACTTAAAAGAGACAGGGGAAAACACACAATGGAAAAGTATTAGCCAAATTCATTCACATGAGCAAGATGGAGGTTCCAAATGTTGGTTTGAATACATTTTCCATTAATAACCTAGCAAAACATTAGTTTAGAGCCAACTATAATGTTTACCACTATAAAACATGCTCCACACACACTACTTTGCTACTGATAACAAGGAACACTAATTGAAGTATGTTGAGTGAAACCAGATGGTTTTGTGCTTATTCTGCAGTAAATTCATAGTTTGTACTTCTGCATCAGATGGTCAATACAATCACAGGCGTAGTAGATCATAATTAACACTGAGTGTGCGTGTGTAGTGCTCTCACACTCATCGTAGAAGCCATAGATTCTGTTGATGGAAGCACACTCGTGATTTCCTCTGAGCAGGAAGAAGTTCTCGGGGTATTTGACCTTGTATGCCAGCAGGAGGCAGATTGTCTCCAGAGACTGCTTCCCTCGGTCCACATAGTCTCCCAGGAACAGGTAGTTACTCTCTGGAGGAAAGCCTCCATATTCAAACAACCTCAGCAGGTCATAGTACTGACCATGCACGTCACCTGGTGGGTGGGGACACAAAGGCAGGTTAAGACTTTTATATAGTATACCAGAAAATGGATAGTAAAAACCATCCATCAACTATAATGAATGAAACCGATCTAGACCTTTAGTACAGCTTCTGACTGTAGCCTTCTTACATCAAAATGAGTTGAGACGTTGATATCCAGGATGAAATATTGTTTTATTGCTGGATTTATTGAACCCAAACTACAGCTTCCAATATTTCTGAATAGACACTTCCAACAAGTCATGCGAGCAGTCTTTTCTGTTAAAGTTCTCATGATTCCTCAGATAACTTTCACTTTGAGTCTGACTATGCTGAATGCCAGAGGTGGAAAGTAATGAATTAAAATGACCAACGTTACCTTAATTGAGTAGTTTGTGTACTTCATTTTTAAGTAATTTTACAAATTTGTAAAATTACTTGAGTATGTTTTGTTTGAAGAATTGTAGTTCACAATTTAGTTTAAAAAAAAGTTAATACTAAAGGCGCCCTGTTCCAAAGAGTGTGAGGTCGACGCAGAAGCATATGTAATGGGCCTTAAATCAATGGGCCTTAAATTGTGTAGTGTGAACTGTGCAAAATAATAGTATATACGCTAAAGAATATTTTTCTATTCTTTCCACCTCTGCTAAATGCATAAAACATTATCCCAAATAGGCATATTTGTTTATGTAACAGAAACATCACTTAATAGGTGTACTGATGATAACATGGAACAAATGTGAAGTTACACATAATTTCTATAATTTATAATAAACGTGTTAGTCATTGCATTTTAAGAAAATGTATATTCAAATTGCATAAGTATTTTGTTTATATATTATCTCATTCAGTCTTTGGTTCAGATAAAGGATCCAAAAGGTCCAAAAAGTTGGAGAAAAGCCCTTCAGTGCCAGGTAGAATTATCTGGTGTTTCTGTAGACGTTAACCGTTTAAGATGTATGCTCTTTCGAGGTTCCAAGCAAGCTGAGGTAATACTAAACGTGAGAATGCATACTACTGAAGCAGCCGCAATTTTTTTCTTCCTTTATTAAATTGCAGCACAAAACCACACTGATCAATTGAGGAGGTGCAGACATTATTCACAGTTGTAAACGACTTGATCAATGTTATCTAGCAAGAGCTGTCCAGGGTAGTTTGCTTTTACATGGAGGTCTCTGAACTGTTGGTCGCAGGCTACTGAAGGACAAGTCTGCTCAAATTATGTCCTACATCTTTATAAAAAGACCAGCTAGTTTTTAATTTACCTCTACATGGACTGATCCCTCCCATAGCTTTGTTCACTGTTCTCCTGTACTGTGGCCTACTTCTTCCACATGCAAAATGTGTGGCTACAAAGCTACACAACTAATTGAGTTACGTGTCATTCTAAACTGATAGACTGATGACATGAATGTGGTTTGAAAAGTCTGACAAATCAGATGTGAATGCTACAATTGACCATAGCAAACCATGGCATGACAAGCCTCACCACAGATCTTCAGTGGTGCCTCCAATTCAAGCAGGATTGGCTGGCTCAGGAAGATCTCCCGCGACTTGAGACACAGACCACGGATCTCATTTTCTGTCAGCTGTACATTTTTCCCTGGCCTAGAGCCTTTCACTGAGGAAGAATCAGGAAATAAGTTTGAGAAGCAAAACAGATGATACATCGGCACACCAGTGCACACTGACTATGTGCACAGATATTCTACAACAAAATCAATATCTCAATATTACAAACTATTAACAAAATATTTTAGATGTAGCATTTTGAGATTTAAATGAATTCAATATACATCTCGAATGCAACTTAGGTTTTCACGTTTCTCCCAAAAACAATATATTATACACATAGAGCAAAATATTCCAATATTGTTGATATCTAATGACCATCCAGCAATATTACAACTACATAGGCTATTCAAATAAGCATGTTGATCTACTGTATAGTAGTAGTGCTCTGTGCCCATGTACGGTACCGTAAATATATATCTTAACGCGTAGGATAATTCTGACTGCTACGGTACCGTACTACCGGTATTAGTGCTGCTAGCTAGAAGACCCCCCGTCTTACCTTCCAGAAGACGCTGTATGATGGAGTCAATATTTAATTTATCTGCTTCTGCCATACTAATATTAATAAATATAAATGGTCTAATGTTGTTTTATTAAAAACAGAAAAATAGCTACTCCAAATAGTAGCTACCGCAATATCAGAACTACTGTATACACTTTAGAAGGAGACTGTGAAAGTATAAATGGAGAATATTTTTTGCGGCAAATAAAAAAAATCTAAATAAAACAACATCAGTCCGCGTGTTTAACTTCGACTGTTTTGTTCTAACGCAGCTAAAAGCTAACGCAACTAGCCCGGGGGAGCGCTAGCTCAAAACGAGGCTACCCGGATGTGTGGTAATTTTATCTGAAGCCCTCAACAACGAATTCTAATTGGCTGATTGTCATGTCTGTCAACATAATAAAAAAAAAGTAAAATATATACAGCTATTAATTTACACATCTCGTGTATTTCGCTGTAGTTTCAATGGCTGTATCAATCTCATCCCGTAAATAACCCATCTACTTACACATCACTTTAATAGTTCTGTGATGTGTTTGTGTGCATTATCATAAAGGTCACGCCCCGGAAGTTATAAATATGGAAAACCAGGTTTGCATGACGCAACATGAGTGCGCCGAGCCCGTACGGAAGGCTTTATAGTGATATAGACAGAGAAATTGATTATAAATACGTATAAAATGCCGAAACATCACATTCACCTTATCCGGTCTTATAAATAATATAATCACAGCGCCACAACATCATGAAGCTGCTCCAGAAGGACATAGAGAAAGACAATGCCGGGTGAGAATGCACAACGGTAGCTAAACGGGTTAGCGTCCGTTCTAGCTTCCACTTCATGGACCTGCGCATGCGCCAATCCAGCTAGAGCACACATCTGCTGTAATTATTTTCAAATAACATGTTGTATAATTGTGACCTTAATATCTTCAAATTATTCCGTTTTGCCTTGTACATTCCGGAGCTCCCAGTAATGTGTTCTATAACATAACACTACATTCCAATTTAAGTTGTGTAGTTTACATTATAATGTGTTATATTATAGCCTAGCGTTGGATTATTAACCTTCCAGATAAGTGACATCGAATAATGTGACATAATATGACATTACCAGACAGGTGACCCTGGTTCCAGAGGAGGCAGAAGACATGTGGCACACATACAACCTGTTACAAGTGGGGGACAGTCTAAGAGCCTCCACTATCAGGTAAGTAACTGCCTCTCCCGTGTGTGTGTGCACGCCTGCTAGAGGAAAATAATGTGCGCACTGCTTAATGTCTCTTGCAGGAAGGTTCAGACAGAATCATCCACAGGCAGTGTGGGAAGCTCGCGGGTGCGGACCACCCTGACTCTGTGTGTGGAGACAATCGACTTTGACTCCCAGGCCTGTCAGCTAAGAGTGAAGGGAACCAATCTCGAAGAGAACCAGTATGTCAAGGTGTGATGCACTAGTCAAAATACTGAGAGACTCTTAATTAGGGCTATGCAATTACTGAAATTGTAATCACGATATCAATTTGCCATATTAACATACAGTTTGTCTATTTGTGAGTACAGATCCTACTTTGGTGCTGGTTGCTACAATGTTATTTACTACCTCAAGGCCATTCATGCTGTCTAGGGAACAGCTTACTTCTATTCTCCTAAATTACATTGCTAGCAGTAATATAGGAAATATAAAAGGTGAAAGGTGACATTAAGGATCATCTCGTCTCAGGTGCAGAGATAAACAGTTGATTTGATAGGCTTGCCTGTGTTGTTGTTGTGATGTACAGTACAGCAGATTTATTGTTGCGTTGTGAATGTGTTACCAGATGGGGGCATATCACACCATAGAGTTGGAGCTGAACAGAAAGTTCACGCTGGCCAAGAAGGTGTGGGACAGCGTAGTTCTTGACCGGATTGGTAAGAACAGGTCTATTCTATTATGAATAGATGGTGCTTTATTTCTTGTGTCAAACCTGAATACCTGTGTGGTTAGACCAGGCATGTGATGCTGCCCAGAAGGCTGATGTGGCGGCTGTAGTCATGCAGGAGGGGTTAGCCAACCTGGTGTTGGTCACGCCTGCCATGACACTGCTCCGAGCCAAGGTGGAGGTGACCATCCCCCGCAAGAGACGAGGATCCTGCACTCAGCATGAGAAGGTAGCGCATGATCATAATGATAATGTATGTGTGTATAGCACAAGAGAGAACAAACACACACAAATAAAGAAACATTTACAATACAATCAAATGATGGCCATATGATAATAATGACATATCTCAATAAAAGTGTGTTACCTTAATCACATAAAACCTGTGTGTGTAGGCCCTAGAGAGGTTCTACGATGCAGTGATGCAGGCCATTCTGCGGCACGTCAACTTTGATGGTAATTGTTCCTGCTGGGACACTAGGTTTGATTTCAGAAATGTTTCCAATAATAGCAAATTGCTAAAGTAATCAGATGACATTGTATTGTGTCCAGTGATGAAGTAATGCTATTGTGCTTTGTGACCAGTGGTGAAATGTGTATTGGTGGCCAGTCCAGGCTTTGTGAAGGACCAGTTCATGACCTACCTGTACAGAGAGGCGGTCCGCCAGGACAACAAGGTTCTGCTTGAAAACCGGCCCAAGTTTATGCTGGTCCACTCATCGTCTGGACACAAGTACTCCCTGAAAGGTCTGCTCTTATTGGCTTCTGTTTTGTTATGATTAACTTCACCAAAGAGACACACATTGATTGCTTTTAATTTATGTGTGTTGTAGAGATTCTATCGGACCCATCAGTCACCAGCAGATTGTCTGATACCAAGGTGATTATTAAGCAGTTCAAACCTTTTTCATTTTTTTCCATCAGAAAATTGCCACAGCTACTGTCATTATTTGGAATTATATTTATTTATAATTCTAATATGCAATCTCACTCAATTTGATTTTTTGAAGTAATAAAATAATTCAGCCTACTGCCTGTTAATGAAAGTTTATCAATTAGACCTTCTGATAACTGGTGTTAATGCCATATAGTGCCTTAAGTGGCTGGTCCAGCAGAGGGGATAGGCAGAAGACCTAAATAGTGCTAAATGTATTCTGATGTATCACTATATATTCATTAGGACTTGTGTGTGTGTGTGTGTAGGCTGCTGGTGAGGTCAGAGTTCTAGAGGATTTCTACAAGATGCTTCAACATGAACCTGATAGAGCCTTTTATGGGTAAGATACCTGTCAATCAATCAAGCTGTCAATAGTTCCCCTTACTTATGATCAATGTGTACGTGTAGTGTGGCCCATGTAGAGAAGGCTGCGGAGGCATTGGCCGTCGATATGCTACTGATCAGCGACAAATTGTTCAGGTAGGAGACACGGGGTGGCCCAAATCCAGGCAGGCACCTGATGGGCTGGAGGTTTATACATTCATACACATTTCCACTCAGATATTTGATAATGAAATGACCAGGTCAATGTGTGTGTGTGTAGACACCAGGATGTCCCTACCAGGAGTCGTTTTGTGCGTCTGGTCGACAGTGTTCGAGACAACGGTGGAAGTGTCAGGTACACACATTATTGATTTAACTCCCTCACAACAGGTTAATTTATGAATGTGTCAAAAGTCTGGAAAGGTTCAGAAAGTTGTACTGTTAGTTTTCAAAAACAAACAGTATTGAGTATTCTGAAACATTCTGGAGATGTTGGCCCTCATTTATCAAAAGTGCGTACGACAGAAATCTGTGCGTAATTTCCACACGAAGCTTGGAATCCAGCCATTTAGACATGAGTGGTGGCAATGATCAAATTTCACGTAAAGTCTCAATCTGTTTACACAGGTTCTTGAGTCAGCTTGTACTTGCAGTATAGCATTGTAATCTGGCAGATAATTGTCAGAGTTGTTCTTAGACTATAGGCTTTATTCTCACAATAAAATTTAAGCATATACATTCACACATTAATTAAAACATTCTGGATATAGTATTTTGTAAGGCCATTATAGCATCAGCGTGTGGGGAACTGTAGGCTTGGAGACATAGTTTTGCCCTGTGGGGTTCTGCACATTGGCTATGGCACACAGGTTTTATAACTAGGTGTCATTTGACGTTATGATGCAGACAACCTGTGCATGTGCTCTGCGCAGCCCCAGCCCCATACAAAGGAGGCACAACCTTATTTATCACTGCTAAATGTAAAGTGTTGATAATAGTCTATTCACTAGACAACATTGTATTTACTATTTTCAGCCCCCCTTCCCCCCTCTTTTTATTTTTTTAAGGCTGAATGACACTGATTCCTGGCTCCCATTTATCATTAAAATTAAGAAATAAACTCCACAACCATATCATTATAATATACAAAATACCAGGGCTATCCAACTCTGGTCCTGGAGGGCCGCACCCTGCATGTTTTAGATCTCTCCCTGCTCCAACACAGCTGATTCAAAAACAGGTCATAATCAGGCATCTAACAACCTTGAATCAGGTGTGTTTGAGCAGAGCGACATCTAAAACATGCAGGGTGTGGCCCTCCAGGTTCGGAGTTGAATAGCCCTGCAGTGTTTCCTCTAGGATTTGTTTTAAAGCAGTGGGGGAGAATGTTTATACCTTGGTTGTGCGCACGGCGCATTCTTACACTGGTGGACAGAGTGGATATCAATAGTTAAAATAGTTAAAAGCTAAAATCAAGTGTATTTAAAAGACCTCATGGATGAAGGGGGGGTTGCTAGAAATGTCCTGCTTTCTGGTTAATTTCCAAGCAGCAGTTTGTGCCTTTCCATTAATGGTAAAGGTATCTTTATATAGGCTAAAATAATATAACTTAATAGAATTTAGGTCTAAAGGCTCCTGTAGATCAACCTTTCTGTCCTCATCACATTTTTTGTTTGGAGCAGTAAGGAGTGGCGCTAATGATCTAGCCGTGGCGGGCCGCCATGTACATTGCGGAAACACTGGCCCTGCAATATACAGTATACAGAGTGCTACTCTACTAAAAAATACTATTAGATAACATACTAATACTATAATACTATAGGCAATAATAGGCGGTGCGTGCATCTAGCTCTTCAGCCATTAGTTTAAGCCGGTTGGAGAAGTTCCTCTTGGACATATTGCACATCTCTATTTAATTGAATTTATGGTCGAGACCTCTTCATCCAACAAATGTAGGGTCATGATACATTTATCAACGCCCGATCATTCTTACCCTGAAATTGGCATAAGAACATTTCATAACTCACACGATATGATATATTATTGTTTATATTATCATTTTAATAGTATAATAATATAATAATCGCGATAATATCGTCTATCGCAATTATTTTGGTTAGGATAATGGTGATATGAATTTTTCATATCGTCCCGTGCCTACTCACGTGAATCCTGACGTAAGATTATTTCTGTGCTTGTATCTGCGCTGCTTTCAATTTATGATTGTTAAATGAGGGCCATTTTCTCCTAAATATCCTATAAATATTTTTGGATAATTTGTTTATTGGTATACTAACCATGTTTCTGTATGACTATTTCTCTTTTTTTTCAGGATTTTCTCCAGCCTGCATGTCTCTGGTGAACGTAAGTAGTTCCTAACTCCCTGTTTAAGGCTTTAGTGAAGTGATTTACCATCTCTAGAACACATACTGTAGGCATGGTTTCATGGGGGTTTTGTCTGTAATATTGAACACTGCGCTGTGTCTTGTATGTCTGAAGGTTTACACACTTTACTGAATATAAATAGTTTCTATTTAGATCCAATGTGTAATGGATCCAGACTATGGTAATATAAAAAGTAAGGCACTAATGTAGTCCTTTTTGACTACAATCCTTATTCAATAATCTATTGTTGGTTGTCTTCATGGTGATGAGGCAGGTTGTTTGGTATTGGGGGAAGTGATTCAGGTAATCTGGTTTCATTTTGGTCCAATCAGAGCTCACCCAGCTCAGTGGTGTGGCGGCCATCTTGAGGTTCCCAATTGCTGACCTATCAGAACCAGAGGACGACAGCAGCTCTGGAGAAGACTGATGATCAACTGACACACTTAACAAAACAATAAACGATCTACCTTCCACCTTCAATAATCTGCCATCTGGTTAAACTGTCAAGATAACCAATAATTAAATTAAAATTGTATATATATCACACACTGCTAATCTTTTATTTATATATTTTACAAAATGAATAAAAAGATTATTCTGCCAACGTTGAGTGCATTTCTGCTCAAACCTGTTTAACTCTTGTGATTAAACGATTGAAGCAGACTTTTATTATTATCACTTTGTCACAAAAAATACAACTTTGTAGAAAAATAACTTTATTGCACATTATAATCTTGTTAAAAATATGTAGCCTAATAGTTTTATCAAACTAAGAATCAAGTATTCCCAGGATATTTAATAAAAAAATGACATGAACCTTTCTGGGAAGGTGGGTTTTCCCAAACACATTTAAGGGTATAGTCAAAGGTTTATAGCTAATACACTTTTTGTCAAATTAATTCAAATATCTACTCACGCTCTGTAAACACCAGATAATTTCAGCACACATACAGAACGTGCTGAAATTATCTGGTGTTTACAGAGCCGTGGCTCAAATATCAGCCTTTCTCCAGAATCACTGGCTATATCTTTACCAGCAGCCTTTAATTATAATTAATTAAATAAGTTATACTAATTAAATTTTCAGCAGAAATAAAGTGCATTTAAACTTATCAGAGCACCATTTTTACATTAGTCTCCTTTCCAACAAATGTAATTTGGAGGTATACTATGTAGGCTACTTTTGTGTCATAATAGTTTGAACCTGTCATAATTCAACATGGAAAGATGAGACTGATCTCGTTACTTGAAATATTTAGCACATATAAAGCTGACAGCTCAGATGTGTTGCATTGGACAAATGTGACTTGTCATTGCCATGACATGCTAGATGACTATAGTCTGGGTATATTAAACATCTTGTTCAAATATGTAAGGATGGGGATCTTGACAACCTTGATTGCGTTGGCTGAGTTGGTGTCTTCATCAGGCTCCTGGACACTGGTAGGTCCTGATCCAGGCCAGGTCTTCCAGGGTTCCCCAGTGCAGGTAGACGATGGAGCAGACCACCAGGACATGCATGATCTGGTGGCTGTTGCCCCAGTTGTCAAACAGGCCTGGACTGAAGCGCTCTGGGACCTGGACCACGTTGACCAGCCCCCCCACCATCGCCAGTGTGTCCATGATGAAGAAGATGGTGAGGCGGAACAGCGCCTGCCACATGAACGCCCGCAGCCGCAGCACGTTGGTGTCGGCCATGGTGGCGCAGTATATCCCATAGGCCGACAGCACCATGTAGGCCAGCAGGGCCGCCTGCTGCATGCTGGGACAGCACCGCAGGGTGATGTGTATGATGGGTAATGCTCCAAGAGATCAGACAAGGGGCCATAGGCTCAGAGTACTAGTTCTCACAAAGACAACTACTGTGGGGCTTTGATTACGACCTGCTCAGTACTCACCCAGTGTGTTGACCAGGCACACTCCACACATGTCCAGGGACAACAGGGTGTCATAGACATGTTTCCCTCCCGTGTGGTTCATGAAGATGTGGTAGAGGACAGAGTCAATGGTGGGGGAAAGGCAGGCCAGGTAGTGCACTACACAGAGCCACACGTTGTCCACCTCCGCCCAGGGAATGCTGTCGGGAAGTAAGACCAGGAACAGGAAGAATGGAATGCCTGGGAAGAGGAGAGGAAGGGTCATGTGTGGACATGGTGTGTGTATGTGTTTGTGTTTGCTTTGTCTAACCATGTTTGAAGGGCTAATAAACTTACATTTGTTCAGTAGAACAAAGTAATTCCTGAGTGTCAAAAATGAAAGGTGATTTCTGACACTCAGCGATTGTAAGCTAATACAGTTTTTGTCAAATTCAGTAATTATGTCCTAACAATATAAAATCTGTTTGTTCTGTGCGTGTGAAGAAAAGATAATCTGGTGTTGCTACACAGTCCTGGGTCTGTGATGGGAACACAATGGTGCAGACCGCACTGCACCACACAACACTATCCCAGCTTTGGCAATGTTTCCAGTGTCATGGGCGGAGCTTCTGGGCCCAGTGGCATGTCTGTCGATCTTAAAGGTAAAGTAGCTATTGTAAGCTAATACACAAATTCAGTAAATGTCTCCTCATGTTCTGCTATAGCTGCCTGTTATGTGTGTGCTTGAAAAAATAGCCAGTTGTTTATACACACCCCTGGCTCTGTAAATGGGAACACAAAATTGATGCAGGCCACACACAACAAAATCCCAGCCTTCACAATGTGTGTCCAATTTACGGGGTCACCCTCCTATATACTAATTGAAGAGAGAGGTGATTTTGTTTTGTTTCTGTTGAGATCAAATATCAACAATCTTTCTCCAGGATGGCTGACTATACATTTAACTCCCTATTCTGGGTAGGCAGTGTTTACATCCTCGATTCCATTGTTTCTCTACAACATCTGTTGCACTACCGGAACATAAATACTGTTTGTCAGAAAGCTGCGTTGTACACACACATATAGGCTTACGCTATGCTTGTGCATGTGAGGCAGCTCTTTCTGGAGGCCAGGGGTCAATATTATGCTGCAATTTAGCATGTTTGCGAGAGTTCATGTGAATCACTTTTCTCTACTAATACTGCAATGTACATTACATTTAATACAATTTAATGTATTAAATATGACCCTCTGGATAACTAGAGATTAGTTTAGGTTTAACCACAGCTGCTTAATTAAAGGAATTGATTTGTATTTATTTATTTATCAGAAAATATCAACACCTTCTAGTACAGTAAGAAAATTGATCCTGTGACATTAGTACACATTTATATTTACATTATTTAAACTTTTAAGTTAGGGCTGTCATGTAATGTAACATTTCTTATTTTGTCTTTTCTGGGTGTTGGTATTCTTAAAGCTGGTGGTGGTGCTTGGAATTTGCAGGGAGAGTCCTTGTGCAGATTACAGTTAATCCCAGCAGTTATTTGTGTTAAGAGGCCTCATTATCTGAACCTGCTGCTCAGCTGCGAGAGTTGTGGTAATTTCTGCATTAGGAAATTCTGGGTCATTCACAATAATTCAAATTTAAGACAGCCTCACAGGAAACATGCAGTCTGGACTCTTGATATGTTTTCAGCGACCTCCACCACAGTAGGAGAGCATCCAGACTGCAATTCAATCAATAACTAAGGTTTAACGATAGTACTTACGACAGGCCTTATTGGAGTGTGTATGAGGGCTCACCATGTGTGTAGATGTTTCCCAGTTCATTGTGCACATAAAAGAGACTCTGGATACATTCCTGGGCAGAGGAGACAGGGCGGTAGCCTGTTAGGACATACTTGTTGAACTGCAGGTGGGACGGGGTCTTTGTCTAGCAGGTGTGGTCCATCTCGAAAACCCTTCATCCTGACACAAACGAAGTGTGACCCTCCTCACATCTTCCAGCCACTGTCTAAGGAGCACTGAAAGTCTTCCTAGAGGACATGTGGACAAGAGAAACCTGTTGAAGTGGCCTGCTGCTGCTCAGCAACCAATTAGAATAAATCTGTTATTCCTGGATTTAAAGATGTAATCCTTGCGGGACGTCCTTCTGACACAGACTCACACCCTATAGGCTCTATACATATCTTATTGACAATACCTTAAATTCTTGTGACGTCTTTTCAACACTATAATATTTTTTAATATGATCATCCTCCTCCTATATGCTGCATTAACATGCATCAATGCATTAATCTTTTACATGAGTATACAAACACACAACACAGATAAAGCATACATGGATGGTTTTATTCAAATCAAAAATTGTCAAAAAAAACTGACAGGTCGCGGTAAAATCTGAATAAATTCCCATGCAGAATAAATTAATCTGAACTAAATGGCACAACAAATATGTAGAGAATTATTAAGAAAAAATGTAATAACGAAACAAAAAACATTAAACAAAAAATAAACAACATTTAAACGAACAACAAACAAAAGATGTAGCATATTTGTAGAAAAAAAATTTGTATTAATATAAAAAATACAAAACCACATATAAATTACAAAGGCAGGAATGTGAAACCGTTAATAGAAATGTTGCCATGACAGCTGGACTCGAATTGTCAACCTAGACAAAACAGAACAGGAATTAATAGTAGGCCTAAACATGTAAACATTCATAATCTTTAATATTTAGAAATGATATAATTAATAATATGACAGCTCTCACCATGGTAACCAGTGTTACCAAAGAAACCGTTTAGATGATGTTTATCATCATATCCTCCTAAATAAAGAAAAACTATTTACTGATGACGGGGAGCTTGTCTAAAGCACTACACATAATATCATATTAAATATTTGAATTCCATTTAATTAGTTTAACATGTTAAATGGTTAACTTAAAATTGATTTATTTTATAAGGAAATTAATTACATAAACTATCTTTATTAAAATGCTACACAAATGTATGTATTATTATTATTATTATACAATAGCAGCTCTCTCCATGTCTGTCCCACCTTGTCTTACCTATCTTAGGGTGGAGGAAGAGTTGCAGGTGTTGCTGGATGTGGATTTTTTGTGGTTGCCATGGCAACATGCTGTAAGATTGCTCAGGCAGCAGGGGCAGGGCTTCTGTCTGAGTGGCAGCTGAGGCATCCAAGGAAAGGTTGGTGGTGCCCAGTGGCTCTGAGGAGTCTTCTGCTATTGGCCCGTCTGGAGACAGGGAGGATCCTTTAGGAATGTAGGAGGGGGCTGGAGAGGGGGCTGATGGGAAGGAAGAGACAGAGAGAGATGGGTTGAAACAAACACGTAACACAACAGGTTATTAACTCTATAAAGTTGCTCAAGTGTTACCTTCAGGCCGACTGTGTCCGTTGATGTAACCTGCATTACCTGAGAGGGACAGACAGCATTAGCAAACAGACAGGTAGACAATCAGGCAGACATACAGGAGAACAGGCACAGACCATAATTTTCTATAGACTTGGCGTTGCTCTTTTCAGAGGCAGCAGTGATCAGTCTATATGTCTGCCCTGATACGAGAAGAAGAATAAAGGGAGGAGAGATGTTTGTATTCTCAGGCCGCTGTGTTTAACTTTCAGAAGACAACCATCACATGAATGAACTGTTAATAATGCATAAATACTGTATGTTGGAAGACAGACAGCCTGTAAGATTTACCAGTCTTTGTCTCAGGAAATTGAGGGTCAGAGTGCAATCCAGCAGTTTCTATAACACACAAATAACACACACACACACAAATGTTTTAGCAAACAATCTCCAGGTTCATTGTATTTCTCAAGTCTTTGCAGCAGCTGGGAGCACAACTTCCTGAGGCTGACAGAACAGAATATGGCACATTGATAGATCCCATCCCCTTCAGTACCCTGCATCATTCCCTGTAGTGCCATCAATGGGCCACATCTGCACCACATTAATCACAATCTCTTAGGCCCTGATTCAAACTGGATCATAATTGGCCCTAGTAGCCATGCCATCATGGTTGAAATGACTCCAAATAGATCATTCAATAGTAACACATTTGTTGCCCACTTCCCTAGATTGCATTTGATGCTCAGGAAGTAGGCTACAGCATTGTTACAGTAAATCATTGGCATTGTGTGACCTCCAACCACAAAACTGGTATACCAATTCCTCGTCATTTCTGCTTGACAGCATTTCCCTAATTATATAATTTCAAACAAAGTAGAAACAGCTTTTTTTTACCATAGCTTCCAGCAGATTTACCATCAGGTGCAGAAGATCCTGAAGAGGAGAGAGACACTATGTGTTAATGAGGCATTTAATGAGGTATTTAAGAAGACAGACAGACTGACAAATACTAAAATATCTGGACCATATTTCCCAGCAGATTTCCCATCAGTCCCCAGGCCAAGTGACTGAAGACACAGGACATATAGACCATATACTGGTTGGTCAGGTAATGTATAATAATAACGCTGGTCTATATTTGATTTTCTCAATCGCTTAAACACAATTTTTGAAACATATTGTCAAAACTGTAAGCACAAACCCCACAACAGTAAAAGTGTTTACCACAACACTAGTTTTCACCTAAAATACAAATCTTTCCAAATTAAACTATTTTGTCATTGTCATACTTACACCAACTAAAAATATATTTATTATTGCATAAACAAAGGCATGCAATAAAATGCAATAAATCTTCAATCTATCTTTGTAAAATTACATTCACTCAGTTAATAGTTTTGCAGTCAAAAGATTATGCTGTACAAAATACTATAATTCTCAACAAAAATAGTTTGACCAGATGTCTTTACTATAAATCTTGAACAAATGCAAGCATTTACAGTAAAGCAAGACAATACAGCACTGGAGGTGGTCAAGCTGCCATGTGTATAAAATAGAATAACTGGTAACATACTCAAAACATTTACTCTAGCTCTTTACTTCCCAATCACTCGCTCCTCTCTGTTGGGCCATAACACTTTATCAATATTACAACTGATATTTTCCCTTGCCATGCAATGATTGAAATATATCCCTGTGTGCTGCTGCCATTCATTGCAAGCTTCTGATGTGATGTTGTCATGGCTTTTAGGACATGTAGGTATAGGTTGGCAGTCATACACTTTACAGTACATTTTGATGAATAAGGTGGGAGTTTCGGAGTGCTAGTGTATTGACTGATGTTTGTGCTATTTTGCATGTAAAGATTTACCCAATGAACATATGGGAGTGTCAAATGAGATCAAATGAGAAATGGTATAATACAATATTGTTTAGGGTGACTTACTCAATTGATTTTTGTATAATTTACTAACATTTGTGTTTGCAGATGAGCTAATGTTGTGTGATTTGCGCATGCAGTTTTGGGAATGTGTTTAGTATTTAAGGAATTGAGAAAACCTGTAATACCTCACATGCCTGTCAGTGGCCAAGCTGTCTCTAAGCACCAGTATGTAATAGCTTTCAAGATAAAACACCTTGTCTGTCTAAAATATTTACTGAACATTAAACATGAAGGACTGTTGCCAGGCCCATAGGGGATGCCATTAAACCCTGGGATGGATGGTCATGAAGTCAGAAATATAGAGAATCACACAGTGGATGACGTCCTACTACAACGTCGACTGTAATAGTCACACATGACATGACAGATGGTAAATAAGTCATATACCATTGTTCCCTGTACTGGGTCCCACTGAAGAAGACTGCTACTAAAACTTGTAAGGTCTTGTGAATTGGAAACGTATCATTGGTGTAATTTGCATGGTACATTCTTATACCAAGACCTTTATTAACTTTGACAGTAGTTGTTACACTCACCATATCGCCCGTTTGTTGTTGTTGGCACGCCTCCAACTCCTCCAGCACCTGAAACGCACACATAGCACACACAATTTAAACTTGTCATTTTGTGTATGAAGACGTGTGTAAAGGTCTGCTGTCTTACCGGCGTACTCAGGCTGGGTAACCAAACCTAGGCAAACACACAGAACCAATGATTAACTGGTCTTAAAGGAGAACCTGCTGTTTATGAGGTTGATTATGAGTCTTTTATAGGGCTTTGTTCCATTCTACAGGGGGGTTTGTAGTGTTCCAGCTTGTGATTTAGGTGTTTCTATTGTATATATGTAAAAGGTTCTGTAGAGCTCTATAGGGTTTAATAAGACTTTCTGTATGTTTTCTGGATTCGACATGGTCTCTATTGAGTCGCTGTTCACCTCACCTACAGTACTTGGTTGAGACTTACCAGTCTTTCCGAGACCTGCACCTCATGAAAACAACTCCGCAACAGCTCAAGTAATAAAGGTAACACCTTACTATGTGTTGCTTATAGAATATAATAATAATAATAATAATAATAATAATAATAATAATAATAATAAAGGCTTTCAATAAAACCTATATAAGCACTGTAATAGCGCAATAAAGCAAAGCATATCATTGCCACTATTTGATGTTTAACAGTGTATCCTAAATGTGTGCATGACACATGCACAAGCCCTTTATTAGACATAATGTATAGTCTGTTCATGTAGTGCTTAAAGTTATTATGAAGCCTTTCTAAGCAGGTTTAACAGGGTAGAGAACAGGAGAATCACCCTTAACCGCTCCACTCTTGTCATTGACATTCCCATGGCCATACATGTTGCCAAGGGACGATCGGAGTCCCAGACCTGGAATATAAAATAATCATTACCAAGCTGTTGTGCTTGTGTAGCTTGTAGGAGAATCAGAAGTGTAGACTATATTTACATTTTACACAATATTTACCATTTTGTTTGAACCTATTTGGCTTCATGTGTTCTGAACCCAGACCTGAATAAAATAAACAATTTTAGTTAAAATAATAATGAAATTACGTATGGGTGGATGTGGGTGGCCCATCATGGAACATTGGTACTGTAGATTAAATTAAAATGCAAGAATGGAATTGTGTCTTATTAATATACTATAGTCACCATGAAAACATAAAATAAAAACTATATAAACTGTTAAAGACTATAATATCATAATCACATTTGTCTGTGTGAGAGTAAGTGTTAGGCAACAAAAACAGACCAGTCAAAGTCAAATAAAGAAGAAAGCTGAAAGCTACAGGGAAAATCATTGAAACTGGCTCATATTCTCTCATAATGCAGACTGACACTGAGACTTTATCCAAAGCGTACATGCAGACCGGGCACTAGGTTATCCTGTATGTTTCTATGAAGCTTCTATAGACACTGCAGTATATACAATACATTTAGTGTGTTTCATGAAGCCTCTATCAAACAGGACATAATGATGCTGTATAAGCATATATACACTACCATTAAAAAGTTTGGGGTCACTTAGAAATTTCCTAATTTTTGAAAGAAAAGCACAGTTTTCTTCAATGAAGATAACATT
>JAODTR010044504.1:0-19133 GCA_025399935.1 Amblyopsis rosae | reverse complement strand
GGATGGATGGATGGATGGATGGATGGGTCCATTAGGCTGCTGCATATTACAGTATATTGGAGCAAGGTTGTTTATTCAAGCAAGCCCGGCTGCATAGGCTGATTGCAGCACAGGCATGAATGAGAAAAGTCTCTGAAAAGAGCAACAAAATACCTTTGAAATGTCAGTAAAATATAATTGCTATACAAGAGCAATTGATATATGGCAGCCTAATGCAAGGCTTTTGTCAAAAAGATAGTCAACAAACTAATCTCAAACCCAGCCTGCATTAAATTGAATAGTCCGCAGTACTTCGATAGCCTTCAAATCCCTCCATTCGTAACGCCTTCCAATCTAAGGCCTTCTCAATCTCTCTCTGGGTATTAAGCTCTATCTCGTCTAATACAGTACATCCAAACCAAGGAAACACCTCTGACACAAAGTGCACACACTGTATCGTGACTGCATTGTGTAGATCTTTGTTTCTATTTGTACATTGCTCATATTGTGTGCGTCCTGTGACTGAAGCTCCTCCAAGCCAAGCTCTCTGGTGCACTTACTAAGGAAGCGCAGGGAGAATACTCCAGTCCCCTTCATTATCTGATAGACTGTGAAGAAGCAATACCACAGGTGGACTCTGTAAATCACACAAGCAGAACAGAGAAACATTTGTTGGTCAACTGTACAATTAAAAAGGAAGAGCGACGGCTGTCCTGGAGGTCAGGGGTCAGACTGCAACTACACTAGTGCTGATTGGCTCTCCTCGGTCTGACTTGCCGTTATTCCTGCCAACTGTATTATCGCTATAGTAAAACGTGCATGTCATGACATTTCACAGGTAAAAGGACATTACACAAGAGGCGTTATATGCTGAGAGAGTAATGTGCATTTTTTTTCCTGTTGTCCTCTGTGGTGGTGTCAACAAACTTGACAGTTGCTAGGAAATGTCATTCATGGAGGTGAGGCTGTCGCTGGATACCCAGAGGTGTCTATTAGCAATATTTTTTATATAGGCTAAAACTGTTTCACTAACACAATATTAGCATAGTTAAGTCACTAAAAAAATAATACATTCTATATGTAACTAGGGGTTTCACAATATCAGAGTATCTCTACACGATTATCGTATCCAAAATAATTCACAATAACGATATTATCGCTTCTATATAAATAATGCTATCAGTTAAATACATCTTCAACTTTGTTTACTGCATGTTTTGTTGTGAGGTATCAACGCTTTTTTTTTTTACCTGTAGTAGATGTCCAAAAGATGGCATTTTGTATAATCCTTGATGGGATTTCATATTTGTGACTCAATACTTTGTGATGCAATGTTTATGTTTTCCATTGAAAGGGAATCTGATGGCTTGAGACAATCGATTTGGGATTGTAACCTTCAGATTAAAACATTTGTTGATGTGTTGTTTGGCAATGGGGCTGCACATGTGCTTGCTAGCCCAGGGCAGGCTATGCTTGTTATCAATGAAGTAGCTTCTCTAGTTTCTTCAATACACCAACATGTCACAGGGAGTTAGCCTTGACTTTTAGAAACAGAAAAAAACCCCACTGTTTTAATGCAACAACCGGAGCTGTGCAGATGGGCAGTGCGCCCATCCCGTTATTCACAGGTGTGTGCTCCTCCGGTCGATGCATAACTGTTTCCCCAACGCACATACGAAGGCTCGTTTGCTGGATTCTTTCTTTTTTTTGGGTTATTCATAGAACCATGGTCTCATTCTGTCTAGCCTGCATGCGCCTGAAACAACCTCACGCTATATTTTAAGTCGCAGGTCTGTCGGGTTTAACTGAATGCACCGGATTGTTTAGACAATATTATCATTCGTGTATTTTCAGCAAAATATCAATATTTCATATTTTATTATCACGGTTATCGTCAATACTGGTATATCGCGACACCCAGACTTGTAACAAAATAAACGATTATTGTTTTAGCAGGGCTAGCTAGCTGGCTACTATGCTAGTTTTTACTCTCACACACGCACACACACATGCATGCTTGTACATATGCACACACACAGCGGCAGAGGATTGTTTTTCTGTTTTTTAAGAGTGTGCCTTGCATTTTGAAACATTAAAAATACCTCCTGAGTTATCGGCCGCTGAGACAGGTTAGTTTTTATTGAAAACTAAAATTATCGTATGGTTAGAGAGAAATTCAGACCAATCGGAATTCAGATGTGGGAAGAGGCACGCACGGTTTCAAAGCAACACAAAACTGTTTTGTAATGCTGGTTTCAACCACAAGCAAAAACCCAGGCAGAAATCAAGGAGTGTACCTTTAAAAAAGGTTTAACAATATAATTCAGCCACAGTAAATGAAGATATATGAACACAAACCCACACACCCATGCACAAAAATGTTTTGTTTGGGTTGTTAGGAGTGGGAATATTTCACACTGTGAGAAAAACAGAATAGCATTCTGGTGAATATAGTAGAGCAAAGTCAGGACGAACAGCATCGTTTATGGCCAAAAATATGTCGACGCCTGACTATCACACCAATGAGCTTGTTAGACATCCCATTCCAAAACCAGCCGGCGGGGCGTACATGTTAGTGTGTGGCCCACAGAGCCACTGTTTTGGTCTGAGATGTTGGTGGGATTTGTACGTCGTCTAGTGGCAAAAAGTCTTCTATAAACAGTTATTTTTAAATTATAGTTAGGCCCTACGTTATTTAAATAAAATATTTGACCAATATACTTTAATGAGTTATATATTTTGTACTCTCTGTCATCTAAATAAATAGTGAAATAATTATTTTCAATAGATGTGTTTATACATTTACGGAGCTTTTATTTTGAAGTAGATAGATGCGCATCCTGGTCCTTCGTGAGAGACTGATGAACGTTTTTAATCTAGTGGTGGGAATTGCGGATCTTCTGCGCAACCCGGATCTCTGACTCTCGTTCAGTGTAACGAGCCAAATTTTAAACGATTCATTTGAGTCTCTGATGCTCAAGCTGGTGTCACGTGAGCAAATAACAAATGATCAAGATAATTTTATTAATCTGAGACAGTGTGTCCTTGTCACATAAACGATTGAAATCCTCATATTAGTAGGGATGTCGCAGCTTTGATACTGTATCTTGTTGTTGGCTCACCACTTTTGCGCTTATACCACGAAATAGCTGGTTTGAAACCAGAGCTTGCCAACATGTAACATTTAGAAATGTTTCGCTAAATGCTACTTGCAGATTGCCATTTATTAACAAATATAGGATCAACTTTACAGAGTGGGAGAATAATATGGTTCACTTGAGTCTCTTGCTCAAGCTGGTGCACGTGATGAAATACTCACAGAACCAAAAATAAATCAAATCCTGTGATAATTTTGAGTTAACGCCAGACAGCTCTAATTTTGTGGCTAGCTGGGTGGGGGGGCATAAGATTCATAATTTACATTAATTATTAAATAACTATTTATATTTATAAAATAGACTATTTGGCGACAGATTACTAATACAAACACGTGTTAATTGTTTATCTTAACATGAAACAATAAAATACCAAAATGGTTGGGGGGGCGGTGGTTCTAATGATGTGGAAGTCGCCCACCCACCCGTGGCTACGTGGCTGTGTCGTGCATCTTTGGCAATCGGCAGCACTGTCTACTAGCATCAAAGACTCAGAAGACCCGAAGACTAATTTCCACACCTGAGTCAGTAAATAGATTTGTTCACTTTGAATGATTTGTTCACGACCGACTCATCAAATGTAATCAGCGTTCAGAGAAATGAGACCACAGATGGATTGCAGTTAAACAAACACGGCTTGGCAATACGTTTACCATTTGAATGGGCTCTTATTAGTTCAGTCTTTTACATTTTGAGCCTGCCTGTTTTCCTGATTGCTTAAAACCATTCCAGCGTGCGCTAAATAAGAGCTGTACACTGTTGCTGTGTAGCATTCTCTGTGACAGAAAGACTGGTAGCTCAGCTACCGGTGGCCTCACGCTAGTTGTAACGTAGCAGCAGGCCATTCTACGTGAAAAGTGTAAATGCTCAATATTCTTTTTGAACAGAATAACACATTGAAATAATGTGGGGTAGAGCGATTGGAGATTGTCCACTAGTTAATCAATCACGGACGTCATCATTGGCCAGATAAAAAAACAAACAAACAATGAAATGCAATGTCTTGCATTTCAGATACTCTTGTCTAAGCCTGGACATGATTGGCATTTGGCAGTTTGTGCTTCGTTCATAATTCAAATTAATGAAAACATTCATAATATTTTGATTGCGGAAAATTATATCGCAATAATCGCTCAGCCCTAGCTGACCCGCTCCTTTTCTGCTATAACAGCCTCCGCTCTTCTGTGAAAGCTTTCTACATGATTTGCTCTATGGAGATTGCATTATAATTATAATTTCATGCACACCTGGCTGAAACATCTACACTCAATAATTAGGTGGGGTGTCTACATACATAAATACAATGTATTTTTGTGTATTTTGAGACACGTATTACTGCAACAGGACTGAGGCAAGACTTTTCTCGGTAATTAAAAACTGTTAGTCAGCTGGGGGTTTGTTGCTAAGAGGAGCTCTAGCCACGATAATGGCATAGCGGTGCCGTAGTGTCTCACTCAATTTGGATTTAACTTGTTTTTTATCCTACCTCCTCAACACATGAATGAGCAGGATGAACAGTTTTCAGTAAAACGTTTGTGTATGCATGAGAAATAGCAACACCCTCAAGAAGGAAGGCCCTGCTTCTGTGAGCAGCACACTCTTAATGCCTGTGTGTGTGTGTGTGTGTGGACAAGCTGGCAAAGAATAACCCACTGATTGCTTCATTGTGACTTGGGAGACGATGGGGGTCACCAAGACCACTTCCTTATGAAGAGATGGGGGGAAGCAGTGTGTTTTAATCATCACGACCTGCAGATACAGCAGCCACCGGTCACCATCATTATGAGCTGGAGCAAATAATGACACATGGTGGACAGTGCACGCGCCCTTCGAGGAAGGAACTGTAAGATCAAACTATTTCACAGGCTGTTATCTTGTCTTTAGATGATTTTTTATAAGTGGTGTGTCAGTAGTGTGTGAGGATAGAAAGCTGTGATGATCATTACAGTATTTCTCATACTGTATATACTGAAGAGTATAGAAGCCAATTAGTTGCATTTAATAGCTAGTTTGATAACTAGACTCTTGCTAGCATAGGTTGTAGATCTTGAATTTTCAGAATATAAAGGTTAAGGATAATAGTCACACAATGCCACTTTCAAGCAGATTAATGTTAATGTTTTCCATAAATCACTAGTATCCTCTATTTCAGAGAGAAAATTACCTAGTTTTCCCTGAAATAAATTAATAAGATCAAAAGTGAACCGTCTGCACACAAATAAAAAAAGCCAAAAAATTGGCTTATTATATCTTGGATGTGCGCTATGACCTACGGCTATGACCTGGTCTTTAGCCACTTATAAAAAAAAGCTTCTAGTTGAAGAGGAAAACATTAGCAATACACTAGGCAAACAAATACTGGAATGCACGCTTTAGCACACATGTGCTTAAGTATTTTTTTGGTGAGTTTTTGGATTCCCATGTGCTTTGTACAGTGAGTTCAGGAGATATTTCAGGGAGATTGCAATGTAGTCTCGGCCTCTTCCGTCCATTAGGGCTACATTATAAGTGCTGAACGTCTATATAGCATATTGAAGCAACACTATAAAGAAGTGATGTACATTTTCAATGGCTTTTATCAATCACAAGACTCTAATCATGTCATGGTGAGTTTCAAGAGTCGAGGGATGAATGGGAATGCTAAAATATTGCAGATGCATAATTAGGGATTAACTCCCTATCCCAATGTATGTATGTATGAAAACTGCAATGGAATGCAAGTCGGTTTTGCTGTGAAAATGATCTGCCTCTTAAAAACAGGTGTAATCCAGTTTGCAAGATTGCTTGCATAAGGAAAATAATAATCCCACCAAGACAAAAACACAGGTCAAGGAGACGTTCTGAGAGTATATGCTCACGTGTGCCCTGTGAAACCTTTTCCTTTGTTCATCGTTTATTGTCTTCCAAATCCCTGAGAGTAGATTTTACAACATTTTTATAACCGCTCAAAAAAAATTCTGTGTGGGGGTATTATTACGCCCCTGCTTCTATCTACAGTTGATTATATGTCAAACAAGTTAACTTTTGTTTTCTTTTTCTGAGTCGGCAGGTTTCATGATTCCATTGCATTCGGCACAGCAAATTACAGATTGAGAGTGTTGCCATACACTGATTTCCAATTATCAACCACAAGCTCAGTACATCAAATATAAAATGGAAAGGTACAGTGTGTGCTATCTGCGTTCTGGCTGCGTTCACTAACGTACATTCATGAGGCCCAATGTATCTACATATAACAGAACCAGCAATTTGGCACCATGTTGCAAATCCAATAAGCATTGCATTTAAACTAATGTAGCAAAATACTATTATTACAAATGTGTGGTTTAGGGGGCACTATAAATCAATCAGGGAATGCACCATTAACTTATTAAAATACTATGTGATAATTAATTGACAATTTACTCCTACAGTTCTGAACATCACTGGGCATATGTTAATATTAAAATGCATCCCATTACAACATGAAAAAAGGCAAAGTGTAAAACCACACTGAGCACATTTGTGCCATAGCCATAATGAATAAACGAAATTGGTCTCTGGGTATATAGGGAAAGATGTTCTGGTTTCCAATAATATCACTATTAGTGCTGTACACTTCTCAGCCAAATAGAATGTAATAGCATCCATCTGGCATTAAAGGCACCTAATGAGTAGAGGACAGAACATCTTGCTCTACAAACACGCTCTTCATCTCGTTATGACATGATGACATACTCACTGAAGCAACTCAAATGTAATTTAATCACAAGGTCTCTATATAAGTCTCTGCAAATATTCTATTTGCAGTCAAATGTGTAATATCCAGCAGTTATTTTCACGTTAATGGTTTAAAAAAAAAAAAAAAAAAAAAGTCAAGAATTAAAAGGAAAGGAAAGTACAGGTATATACACATTACACTTATACCCATTTCCATTTCTGACTTAACATAGCAGACTGCACGTGTAGCTGAAGCGCAGCGTTTCTCCGCTATGCTTTGCACAATGCCGGCGGACTGCTGGTGTATTTAATCCGCCTCGCCCACTAGCACTCTCTCTGTTGGGCATGATAACGGTTGCACTGCATTGATCGTGCAGTATTAACATAATATGGAATACTGCACGATCGATAGCAATCCAAAGCAGACCCGCTCAACGTCCGCTCTGTGTGCAATGGGCTTAACATTAGCCAAATATACTGCACAGCTACCGCTGACCTCAGCAAGAGATCAGTGTAATTAACTGGCAACACCTGAGTGGGTGTGCTGTGGCTAAGTTGTCAGTTGTAATGAATGTCAACAATATTGCACGTGTCATACACATGAACCAATACTGTAGGAAGACAAGACGAGCAGTTTTCACGACATAATTTCTTATAGCACTAGATCTTATTTTATCACATGTACACCTCATTTAATAGATGCGATAGGCCTATGCATCAGATACGCCGTGCCGTCGTTGTGTTTGACTACCGTAGGTTGAGAGGCTGTACTGGTCGTTTGTCTCTTTAAGAGCAGCTCAGAGCGCATCAGCACATGGTTCCATGTGAATGTATAACAGTGACGTGTGTGTCACTGTGTGTGCGTGTGTGTGTGTGTGTGTGTGCGCGTGTCCAGGTTTTGCTAGGCTTTTACAGTACCTCTGTGAGAAAGCCTGCCTGCTCCAGTAAATCTGATCTCAGTCTTTCCGCCTGTCTCACATGGAAGGAGTTCCGTTGGCTCTGGATGACAAACACTATCTCCCGCAGGTCTGGGAAAAGCACAAGGCACACGGATCAGAAGACTCTCACACACGCTGCAAATAAAAAGGGCCGTGGCAATCGATGTGCTTCTCAGAGATAAGATAAGACACGAGATGAGAGAAATGAAGTGATCAGGAACGGCTCTGAAGCAGCAGATTCCACCAGAAACTATCTGGTTATTGCTAATATTGGCTGGCCAATAATACCTCAAATATAGTATCAAGAGCGACATTGTCTCAGCGGAGAGGGTATGTAAATGTCACAGCCCAGGGCAGGGCTACTTAATAAAATGATTAACCGTCAGAAGTGGTTTATGCTATGACTCGGTGTTAATGCCTAAAAGGCTTACACAGCAATTAACCCATCGGCCCACCTCTGGCCATGGGAGAGAGCTGAATGTTTTAATTAGAAGGCTACGTTAGAGATGGGTGTTTGTCTTGCATGCAGCTCAGCAATGTCAACTTAGCTATTGCTTTCTGCTCTTCGCTGGCTCATCCTCATTACCTAGTATTACAGTCACAGAAAATGTAGGTCTATTTAATATGAAGGCTATTTATTTGTGTATGCTATTAATAGTGTCTGACCTCAATGAGGGATAGCATCCGTTGCTGCAGGAGGCAAGCGATAACCTACTCTGTTGACTTTTGTAGCCAATGAGGTGCGTAAGACACACTTATAATGGCCACCAAGTGCTTGGGTCCAGAACAGTAAACCAATGAGAGAGTGCTCCCCGAGAGAGAGGTTTCTCATTTCACTTCTTATGAGTGTGATGGGGTCATACTGCACCATTAGCATGATATTAAGGATTAAAGGCAGCCATTTATACTGTTTAGTACGCATACGCAGCCTCGCTGCCACAAGTATCCTGCGTACTTTCCATCCTTACTTCGTGCACGTTTCCCCAGCCCTTGTGTCTAAGCATCCGTGCGCATACGCAAGGTGCAATACATAACATATAACAGAAATCATGGGGCAGTATGGATCCCCTGATGTTCTGCGAGACGGAAACAAGTGACGGTGAGTTTTGAAGAGTGAAATTACTAGTGTTACTATTGCAACGTTGTTGCTTCTTAATTGTGGTTAAGGTTAGTGATTACGTTCATGGGGTAGTTTACGCTCTGGTTAAAATTATTAAATGCCACTGGTAGTGGTTAAATGCAGGAGTTCACTCAGCACCAGACATAATCAGAGGCACCGGACTGCCTCCTAGTGGATGTATATTTTAAATATTTTTCCGACATAAAATACGCAGTGGAGTAATGATGGAAATGCTGCTTGCGTATAATATGCATATGTATACATACACAAGTATAGATGGGCCTTAAGATTACATCTGGCTCAAATACTGACCTAAGCTTTACAATATATTAGCCAATCTCTACTGGCTACAAAACAACTCTTCACACAAAGAATACTGTAGCCTTATTCATTCTATTCTATTGTACGTGGTTTGCATAAATGTTTTCTGTACCTTTCTGCAAATACAACCAAAATTAGGTTATGAATAAATATATCTGAATTCACTGGCAACTGAATTGTAACTGGCAAATATGAATTCTGAGTTCACATCTGGCAACTGTGAATTTGAATGCAATTCTAAACTGACATCTCTGCAGATGTGAATTCAGAAAAAAATTATAAAAGTAATATAAAAACTGATGAACTGGCTTGAACAATTGGCTTCAATCAGCACATTAAGCTATACCTCCATGCCAGGCCCAGGACATCATAGCAAAACTTCTGATAGAAGGCAGTTCTCATCCCAAGTCAAAGTTCTGATGGGTTGCTGGAAAATGTCCTGTAAAGGTTGAGCTACAGTATCTTCACATTTGTGTTTACATCCCCATTAATCTAAACATATACTGTACGGTACTAACAAGGTGCCAAGTTGTTCTCACATTCACGAAAGCTTGAGACAATTTAATTTGCTGCGTACGTGTAGCCCGGTATAAAGTCATAAAATATATATATTGTGCATCATAAATTGCATTTACGTGCTTTTCATTAAAGATATTTTAAATGTGCTGAGCAAGATCTCGTCTGCGTTTCAATAACATAAGTAACAACAGCCGCTGACAGGTCTATAATATTCCCATCGCAACAGCAGCAACAGCTATATGTGGCTGGGTTGGGAAGGATATCCTCATTTTCAATTACACTACTTGAAACCCTCCCCACTGTGAGCATGGCTATTAGGGCTAGGGTCAGGGGTAAACACTGCATCAGTGTCATATCTTTTTAATTTAGTGGTGGTGGTATGACTCTGCACCGCTCAGCCACATTACAAAGCTCCCATTGATCCACAGGCCCTGCTGTGGAAGAGGTGGGAGCAGGAAGGGGGAGATTTACTGGCTAAACCTCAGCATGTCCATCTCTGCTGAGAGATGAGCTCAGAGAGAGGGAATGTCTTTCATACCAGTACACCACCTCTAAATGCCCTTCTCTCTAGCGACCTTGTGTGTGGATAATGGGTATGTGCGCATGTGATTTCCCCTCACATGTGGGCAATGTATTTGAAAGCCCCTGGTGAAGATAACAAGGTCCCGATACTGCAAAGTACAGCAATAATAACTGCTGCCCCAGATTGCTGATCTGCCACTGTGGAGATAATGCGTATCTTACAGTATGTCAAAGCAAAAGGAACAAGGGGTGAAAAGGGAAACTAATTAAGAGTGAATTCAACAGCCTTGGTTCCGCACTAATGGCCTTCGATTAATCATCAAAACAGCAGCACGATAAGTAGTGGAGGAAAGTTACTCTTACAATGTTCACCAACGCTGCCTTTGTCCTCAGATTTTCCGGTCAAAATCCCCTCTGCCACCCAAGCCTGTCCAAGCAAGGTAGACTGGGCAATCAATCAACCGATCGAATTAGAGAGCAAAGATTTGAAACACACCCTTCAGAGCCAAAGACAACGCAAAGAACCTTTATTGACTACAGGGATTATCCAACTATGCCTCTCTGTGGATCAACCTTTAAAGCTAAGGGAAAGGTTTGGGATGCAACTGGGGATCCCCGATTCACACCAATGCTGATTTACTTTGTCACCCAGTCGATAAGACTGTATCGACCTTGAAATATATCGAATGAGATGAGAGAATCGAATTTTCCCTCTTTCGCTTTAACCTGACAATTGTACAAAATGCTGAGAACCCACTCTCTCCTCTGCAAACTCATTATCAAGGCACTGGGCCTTTACCATTGCTGTGAACTGTGACAAGAGACAGGTAGGTAATGTATGCATTTGTGAGGTGCGGTTGCACGTGGGTAATTTTATTAATTATATAATTATAATTATTTACTAATTAATTATATTAATTTAATAATTTTCAAAATGCCTTTAACAAAGAAAGTTCTGTACAACACTAAACAGACTGTATTTATGAATACATTTTCTCAAGAACGGGTTTGAAGCTCAAATTGTACTGGCTTTGGCCATCGCCATCTTGACAGTGCCTGCCTCAGCCTGTAACTCCCTACCTGTATATAATACTGGGATAAATGTGCGGTTTGTGAGACTGCAAGTTATATTAAAAACTCTCTATATATGTATGATGATGACGCTGAAGTCAAGCATTTGTTTTGAAATGGTGACAGAGCTAGATGAAGCGATAAACAGTTGTAGTAATGTCGACTGTTTAAAGGCTACTCCAGTTTCTAAATTAACACTTCCCAATGGAGCGTGGTCAGACCCTATTCACTAGGTACATCGTGGGTCTGGTTACAGGCTGCCGCTTGCAGCAAAACCTTAAAGTTCATAAAATGGAAATGTGGTCCACATGTCCGAGGGGTTCTGGGGGGAAAGGGGGTGTCGGAGGTAGAGGAATGGCCCTGCAGTGTCGTCACTTCCATGACATAAATCAATGCAGACGCAGCCTCGGAGCCGGCCGGCAGACGGAGCCAAGTGGCACAGGACTGAAGAGCACACCGACCTCTGGGCTGCCCGGCGGCCATGTCATCTCCATCAGTGTCAGAGAGCAGGTGTGTGTGTGTGTGTGTGTGTGTTTGCGTGCACAGACAATCATTCCTGCCTCACAGCTGAATGGACACACTAACATGGCAGCACGAGCCACAGAATGGAGGAATGATGCGTACGACTGTGTGACACCACGGCAACGTAAAGGAAATGCAATGCAGATCACATAAATAACTGCCGCAGTATAAATGACACACGACTGCAATGAAAAAGTAGGACACCTTTCAACCAGAGCCATTGTACCATGTCAAACCAAACAGGAATGGCTCATAGCCATGAACCTCTTCACACACATGCATGATAAGTACACATTTATAATGATCTTATTTGGTGGATCTCAAACGTATTGACCTGTTACACCCACAGGGTTAATCGCATACTGTAGCATAAGAGCGTACAAGGTATAATAAGGTCACACAATACATCGCCATGACTGTGAGAAGCTGTCCGATATGTATATCTGCGGCACACGACTGAACTGTCGAGAAGGGTCTAGCTGCAGACGGGCACTGTCAGGCTGATGGACGTGGCTATGGCACTGTGAAGTGTTTGTAACCTGAACTTTAACCTGAACAGCTAAATCAATTATTTTTATTTTTTTTCCAGCGAATCTTGTAGTTAGAACACCATTGTTTGATTGAAACTATGTTGATAAAGTAGTTAAAAAAATGTGATATAATATATAAAAACCACCCTGGTTCAAATGCAAAATTGACTTTTCACCCCGGATATATGCGCTTGCTGACTTAACTAGCTGATAAAACTAGTTTAAGTGGATAAATAGATACAATGTTTATTTCACCCAAATAATAATAATAATAAAAAACATTATTTGTATAGCACTTTTCATACACAATGTGCAACTCAACGTGCATTACAGTTAAAACATTTGAACAAAAGGATGGGAACAAATTATATTAAACCAAAAGAAATAAGAAACAACAGAAAACTAGGTAATAGCCATGAAAATAATAAAAACCATTATTGTATATACCGCCCCCCCCCCCACCCCCCGACTTTAACCCAGGCGTTTGGTGGGACTCTAACCCACCGGGACTCCAAACCAGCCGTTTGGTGGGATTCTAACCCCCAAATGCTTAATCTTAGAGGCCAACAAGTATAATCTGTTATTTATTAAGTGTCTACCGCCTGACATTGGACCGGTAGCATTTCCATTGATTGTTATCTTCATTCACAATACTAGGCCTATAAATATTGTGAATGTATTGCTGGCCAAATAAAAAGTTGCATACTAAATTTGTTGGAGCGCCTGTTTACTAGTATTGTAACATTCTCATTTTGATGACGGGAGAGTCAGCTCGCCAGGTGTGACCGTACCATAAAACTATACATGTTAATGTTTAAGCAGACAGCGCTGCAACACTTTGTAGATTTTGTATATTGAACAAAAATGCCGCTTGATGGAATGGAAAGTCGATGAGCGTTTGTGCTCCACTATATTTCTAATTCTTTTAGGTAATTTTAGAAGGCACTCGCAGGATCTCGAGACACAGGACAAGGCGCTAGGTAATTAGCCGGCTTGACAGTGCCCCAAACCACGCCCGCCAGCCTGACAGTGCCCGTCTGCAGTTAGACCCTATTGGAACTGTCTTCGGTCTCTCTCTCTCTCTTTATTTTAAAGAGTGCATCACGTCATGCATCTTATTAGCTTGACGATGGATCAGCGCACCAATCACTCACACTGTTATAATAATAATAAAGGTAGATTTAACTGGATTAGATTAGACTAGATTTAATTTCAAATTCCATATAATTCTAAATAAACATATTGGAAACATAATAATCTCTATTCAACTATTTATTAATTATATATGTTGTAATTATGTTCCACCTAAAAAAAACAGGCTACCGAACCTGCTGCAACGTTATCATACTTATCATACAAAATATATGATTTATATTTGGTTGCATTTTCAGAATAGTTAGTTCAAAATAATTGCCAAGAAGAGAATGCTGAAGAAGATACTGTTCGTCAGGTAAAAAACATACTTTAACTTTACTTTATCAGGGAGGTGCTCAAGGTGCCCGACAAAGTTTGGTAACAGTACAAGGCCTATGCCCCAATACTAAATTGTTGAAGCATAAGTTGTATATGGTAGGCTAACTTTCAGCGGTACCTGCATTGCAGGTGTTCATGTGGCTGTATTCAGGTATGTAAAATGTGTCCCCATGGTATTTATTGTTTCACATTATAAAATATAAGATAATTATCCAAGTATACAGGCAGGAATAGTGGAGGTGAGTGAAGCTGGAGAGATGGCAGAAAGAGTAGGAGAGGAAAGAGGAGGAGAGGAGGAGAGGAGAGTAGAGGAGTTAAGGATAGAAAACAAACAATACAAACAGATTATCAGGCTGGGACCCTACATGGGTTGAGAAGTCAAAGTGTAATCCATGGCTGTACCACACCAATCATGGTGAGTATTCAATATTACACCATATCATTCTGTATATTTAGAATATTGTAATTAACATTATGTGAGAAGAACAATGCCCAATATTTGACGCTAACTGCTAATATGCAGAGTGAGAGGCAGATAAATGTCTAAAGTTTGTTATGCAATGTCATTTTTTTCATATTTTTAAATAACCGATTGATATTCACTCAGGCCGCCAAAACAATCACCATCCAGGTCTATATCCCCCCCACTGCTTAAAAAAATCCCAGAGGAAACACTGCACTGTTTTTCAAATTCAGATCATATTTCCTTACGGTATGCTATCTGACAGTTCTGTGTACATACAGAAGAAATAATGTGGTGTTTCTACACAGCCCTGGCTCTGTAAATGAGAACACGAATAAAGTGGGGCAGACTGCACCACACAACACTATCCCAGCCTTGGCAATGTGTTCGCAATGTGGGGGATGGAGCTTCTGAGGGAGCACCCTATCTATGGCACTGAATGGAGAGGTGTTTTTGTTTTGTTAAAACACCTACACTCCTTCTACAAAATGTACCGTAAAAACCAAGCAAATTCTATTGAAGATAATGAGATGATAAGATTAGTAATAGGAAATTAGTATATATGCTCAAATAAAAAAAAAGAAATGTATCTGTCCACTACCCAGATAGAGTTGAAACAGTGTTTCTTCCCCCACCCCCAAAATACTCTGCATATCTATATTATTCATAGCGATTTTTCATTACATTCTTATCTGTAGCCTCTTTTGTGTCTCATGCGTGTGGAACTTTCTTTTAAAATTATAAAATCTGGATAAAAACGCTGTTATCTTTTTATAGTAAAATTATATAGTGTTTCAAAACATGCATGATGATGAATTAATACATTTTGTGGCTGATATTCATGTTGTAAATTTTACCTATACGGTGGAGATTGTCAAACAAACAAAATATCTACATGAACAGCCTAATAGTGTATCTTTATAGTGTAGAACCAAAATGTGCTTGTTATCTGACGCCGGTTGCACAGCGTTTTTGCTCATGTTTTCTGAGCTTTTACTCCACTTTAGTTTGCCAGTTGGAAGAAACTGTCAGCTCCAAGTGCAGTATACAAACACTGATTGATTACCATAGATGGGGAATGAAAGCAAGTTCCCTAGCTCCTAGATAAAAGCAACCCAACCAATCCCCCCGTTCCCCAAGCATCATGAGGTTACCAGCATTGGCAAGTCCACTATTGCCCCACACCCCATGGTTACTGTTGCTATAGGCACGTCTTGTAAAGTAAGGTATTTGCACCTGGCATGCAGGCTAATGGTGTATGATAACAGTTATATATTACAAAGGAAATAATAGCACATTTCTCAAATAATAGTTCTGAAATATCAGAGAGAAGTAGAACTACTAAATGCTTTTATGGAGCTACAGTGACTTATTCACAATTTTATTCCACCTGTCTAAATGCACAATCTTGACAATTCATGTGAATTACAAACATCTATAGGCTAGACTACAGGAAAAGAAATGTCTTTACATAATAGGCTAAGTCAATAGCCTACATTGTTTTATTTTTCTTCCTATAATTTTTATTATCTTGGCTTGCTGTAGACATTTGTTTAGCGCACCAGGATATGGGATAGGATATCTCCTCTTGCTCTTTTGACTTCAGAAAAAACGCGAAAAAATAAATGTTTGTCTATGCCTTAAACTTCACTCTCCACGAGTGGGAGCATTCTGTCTCACTATGTTTAGCCTACACTCCATTCATTGCATGTAGGCTACCTGAAAAAAGAAAACAGTAGCCTAATTAAGAGAAACACTGACAATAGCCTAGGCTTAATATTGTGTGTCGCACCATCTTTCTCTGTCAGCCCCGCTAGGATTGCATTAATGAAATCTGACGAAGCCTATAACGTCACAGTGGCTCACTTGGAGGGGGGCCGGCTCACTTTGTCCCCTCTCCAGAGCAGGCCCATCTCAGGCGTGGTTCGGTACGACTAGGCACAGTTGAACTGATAATGGAAACGCAAATTAGTGCGGCAAGGCTCGACGCGGCCACTTGATACTTTCAGGTAAGGCCATAAGACGGTTTCTGGGAAGAAATCAGAAGCTCCCATGATGAATGCAAGGCTCATCATCATCATCATCATCCCCCTCCAGAGAGGAGAAATAATGCTGGTAGCTCATTTCCCTGGGCTGTGGTGGGGCCAGCACCTCATAACTGTGTGCATGTGTTAAGACCCGCCTGCTACTGAGTCACGTCAGTGGACTTCCCAGGAAAGATAGCCTGAATCATCTGTCGCCATGACGGAATTTGGTCTCTCTCTCCTCCATACCACCCAGTTGAGAATTCGACTAGTCTCCTGACCAAACTGACCCTCACGTCAGTATGCACCTAAATTTGATAGCCAAAATCATGAACAAGATATTCAGTATAAGAAACGCAAATAAAATATAGAAAATCTACTGTAAAATTTTAATTTAAATTCAACCAAAATGTAAAGCAGTATTAGGCTAGTTTAAATGTATTATCTCTACATACAGTATAGGAAACCATCCTGTAGACCTACTGTATAAATGCACATTTTGACACAGGCATTTGATTATGCCATGCGTGGATCAATACACAGCAGGATGTTTAACTTTCAGTATAGAAGAGAAAAAGGTCACTGCTAAATATATTATCTCACTAAACTGGCAACACAATCCGGTAAAATTAGCTAATTGTGATTCTCTCCAAGAGGGAAACCGCTCACACACACCAATACACTAAGTTAAACAGGCAAAGATGGTTGAGAATGATTGCCATCAGCCTTATTATTACGCTCATTATAGATGCTCATGAGTTCATAACTCAACAGACATCTCTGTAGACTAATGAGCGCTGAAGTGAAACTAAACCCCACCATGCATTAATAATTCAGCACCGTCAGGCAATTACCATTTAACATATTCCATGGTTTGCCAGTGAAATACTAGTAGTAGAGTGTCCAACTATACCCTAGTACTATTTAACTAAAAAGTCGATTTTTGATGGTAGATTTTGCCCCAGGTATGCCAGTAACATTGCCTAGCTAAGATTAAATAATGTTATAGCTGTGATCAGACTTTATAAAAGTATCATTCTTGTATTACACTTGACAAGAGGTAAGAAATGTAAAGCTGCAGTACTGTAAATGGCAGATTTAAATGGGTCATGTCGAGTTCAATTAATGGTTTTACCAAAGCAAAAATAAACACATTATTCCATCTGAATTTAATAGAGGCAGCACTAGAAAGGTTATGTGTGTTTGTCACAAAGACGTGTTATGTTAGCATCATTAAATGAGTCATACATAGTAACAAGGACCAACACATGGATGCACATTGAATCTACTGTACAAATGCACGTTGGGTGAAACATTTACCTCAAAACAATAATTACTGCAGTCAACAGGTAAACTGTCCTGTCTCTGTCAGCCATTAGTCACCAGTAAAGCACAACTTTGCCACAAAGGCAAGCTTTGTTTAACAAACAATATAAAGAGCATAAGGACCCTGAACAATAATACGCCTATGGTTTAGAATGCTCTTAAGAGTTAATATAACATAGTCGTGGAGACAGGGAGCTGTGTTGTCATGGATCTATCATTGACACGGTTTCCCCTGACGTACTGAAGAAATACAGCGGGAAATGCTAAGGCAGGCAATATTGTGCGTAAAATTATGTAAAGGTTTCTCGGATGCAATGACTGAGGACAAACCCACTCAGATTGATTGTATCTGCGCATATTCATTTCTGACTTGCACTACAAACAAGATAAAAACCATCCCGGACTACTTTTTCATAACTTATAAATTGCAGCTTATGAAAAGCTGCCGAACTGAAAATTCGAGCCATATGAAGAAAAACGTTGTTCAAGCAATAAGTTGTGATACAGACATCAGTAGGAACAATGGGAAAACAGATGTAGGATATGACATTTAATATGCCTTTTAGTTGACAGGGTGCTACTATAATTATCATTTGACCTATCAAAATCACATGACATCAGCCATGACATTAGAATCCTAAATATGTTTCTGATTTAAATAACAGGTGATTCCACAAACTCTGATTTAAACATAGTAACATAACCATGGCCTTCCCATACAAAACAGACAATTTTTAACAGATCATCTGTTAAAAACTAGAGGAGGATCATGCTGAGGTTTTATGGCTTTTACTGTAAACTTGATACGCATTTTAAAGTTTACCAAAAATATATAAGAACAAAAATTAAAACTAGGGAGTCTTTAAGTTGTTCACAGCTTTTAGTGTTAAGGCAACATGGTAACAAGTCAAACAGATATTTTTTGTAGTGTTATTGCTAATAAGTGTGTGTGTGTGTGTGTGTGTGTGTGTGCGTGTGTATGCGCATGCGCATGCGCGTGCGTGTGTGTGTGTGTGTGTGTGTTCAGCCCTATGACGGCCAGAGCAATATGAATGGACAAAGTGTAGTGCAGCATATTACACCATACTAAAGGGCAGCATAGATTTGCCTTACAGAATCTCTTCCTACAGTGAAGTGGACACACTCCTGTTCCAGTTACATTCATATTGCGTGTTCAAGTGTCTTGCTATTGAAGGGCTGCTGTGCTGTTTTAGTATTACATCTCAACAGAATATCAATTGGGTTCTATTGGTTGAAGAAAGACTGGGTGTAATACATGGAAAAGACACATCAGAGAGAAAACTATGCTCCAACATCCGTTTCTAGAAATATAATATTGTTATATTATTGTGGGTTGGGTGTATAGAAAATTGGATTATAATTGAACTGCCTTGTCCATCCATCCATCCATCCATCTTCATCCGCTTATCCGGAGTCGGGTCGCGGTGGCAGCAGCTTCAGCAAGGGACCC